>JAMQCK010000093.1:0-74234 GCA_024196135.1 Pleurotus ostreatus/Saccharomyces cerevisiae fusant | reverse complement strand
GACATCACTGTTGAGTACCCGCGAGATTCCGAAGCGGCTAGGACGTACAGCGTTTATCGGAAGCCCATCCTCCCTATCATCCATAAAATTCTTGAAGATGATACGCTACGGGATCGCCTACACCTTTACCCGCAACAACGGTTCGTGGCGCGCGCTGGTGGGGGTATAATGCGGATGTGGGATGAGGTATCATCGGGGGATGACTGGTATGCACTGCAGGTGCGCCAGGCGAAGCGGAAATCTGACAGCATGCTGAGATCACTGACAGGATAAGCTCGACTCCGGCACGTTTGCGATCTGCCTACAAGTCTATGTCGACGCTACACACGTCACGCCCAACGGGAATGTTAAGTACTGGCCGATGCACTTGTGGCTTAGTAACGTCCCGAAAGCGGACCGAAACGACACGGGCGGTTTAGGCGGAGCGTCGCTCGTCGGGCTCATTCCGATAGTGAGCTTTCAACACTTCACAGTCGTCTTGCTGCTGAGATAGCTAAAGGTCGAGGGAAAGCCCACTGATGCGTCATCTCCGCTCGCTCTTCATCGCGCCGGCGTGTACCAGCAGTCTCTTGCCACCGTTTTTGAAGGCTTATCGACCGCGATTGAGTTTGGCACGTACGTGAACGTCGCGGTCGTGCATGGGGCGGCCAAAGGGCACATTATTTGTGTCATTGTCTCGTGTGATTATGAGGAAATGTACGAGGACACACTTTCCAAGGGAGCACAGACTGACCGTTCGAGATATATAGGTGCCGTGCTGCTGGTATCAAGGGACCTAAAAGCCGCTATACCTGTCCGATGTGCCTCGTCCCGCGTAATCTGCTCTGGAACTTGAATGTGCGCCATGAAAAGCGGACGATTGACGCGACACTGGCACTTCTTGAGGAAGCAGATGCGGCGACGACGCAGCAGGATAAGAAAGATATCCTTAACCGCCAGTCCTTGCGCCCAGTCAAGGTATTTCCACTCACGTCATCCGGGTCTCGCTGGTATTGACATTTAGCGCCCATAGAATACCCTCATCGAACTGTTTGGACAGTATATCAGTGTCTTCGACATGTTCATTGCCGACCCCTTGCATCAGATTGAGCAAGGGGAGTGGGGGCGGCACTGGTGGCCGTGGCTACTCAATGTCCTCCCGAACCAGTCGCTTGACCTGCTAGATGAGAGGTAGGTCTCGTCATGATGTACCACCCCCAGTGTCGTACGTTGCTGATCAAGTATTTTCTTCCAGCTTCAAGGCATGTTCGCGGTATCCCAATGTCCACCACTTCCGTAACGGAATCACCGAGCTCAAGTATATAACCGGCGATGAGCAGGGCCAAGTCTTACACGTACGTGGCTACTTTTCTCGCCCGTCTTCGGGAAGTATTCGGTGTGACTTACGCCCCAAATTGCAGCGAATAATTCCCTTTCTCGTGGGGCTCTTGCCCGAGCACGAGACTGATATCCTACGCGCGCTCCGAGCACTCGCCGTCATCCATATGCTCTGCGCTTCCTTCACGGTACACACAGAAGAGACACTAGAGTGGCTTGACGACGCAGTCAGGAGATACGCGCACGCGACGCAGGTGAGTAGCATCGATAACGAAGCCACTGTAGCTCGCTCACTACCTTCTTAGATAATCCGAGAACGGCTCGGCATCAACTTCGAATGGCCAAAGCACCACTCACTCGTCCATCTGACAGATATCATCCGACGAAAAGGCCCAGTAGACAACTATGAAACGGGACTGGGCGAGCGACTTCATCCCCAGATCAAAAGGGACTACCAAAGGTCAAGCAAGCGCCCAAGCACTGTCACGGACGAGGTCAGTATCTCAATCACAAGTATCAGCCTTATTGCTGCTGACGATGCACTGACTCATGGAAGCTTATCTGGATGGCGCAGGAGCGCGAATGCATCCTGCGCGTCCGAGCTCAGGTGGATCGCTATGACGCCTACGTCGAGATGCTCGCGGAAGAAGCCCGAGAACGCGACAGACCCGACGCCAGCACCGGCGCAGAGCTACCGGACGCAGATCTGGACAGCGATAATGGCCGGCTCAAGCTCTCCGCACCGAATCGCCACCTCATTTGCATAGCCGCGTTCTTGCACGAACACGCTGAGGATATTGCAAACCCGGTCGCGGCGCTGCGACGGCTGGCACAGGCCCTTCGACCATCATTCAACAATCAGCGCATACCCGACGACGAGCTGAAGGCATCCACGGTGCGCCACTCCTTGCTGATGAGCCAGTCACTTCTGCTTACCTCGCTTCCCTCCTCAAGATACGCTGTTACCGCTGCCTCGCTGTCAAGTACATCTGCTTGATGAGCTTCCAGACGTGCACAGACACCATACGCACCAATCGCAACTGGAACAACCACGGGCCACGCTACGACAGTGTTCTCATCAAGGTGGGGGATGACGAGCGAGAATTCGGGCTTGTATACTCCTTCATGCGACTTTCGGTACGTTCCCAGCGCCTCACGCTGGCTTGCGTTCGCCGGTTTCGAACAGTGGGCAGGCATATTGCTTCGAGCTACATAGAGCTCCTGGAGGATGATGTCGACTTTGTACCTATTGAGTGCATCGAGCGCGCGGTAGAGATACTCCCTGCAACGCCGCATAACAAGCATCTTTCTGTACAGGACCTGGACGCCGACTTGTATATCAGGCTTAGGGGAATGATATTCTAATATCTTATGGCCGGTCTGCACTGCTCCAACGCGCTTTCGACTCTCAAAAGTTCGACCGCTTTCTCAAGTTGTGTTGTGAAGCATTGCCCTTGTCGTGTCGTGGCGTAAACCGCTGCGCGGAAGTCATAGCGTGTGACCATCTGCTATAGACCGCCGCCTGGACTGCTAAATCAGATCCGCTGGTTTTATCACCTGTTTAAATCTGCTGTAACTTCGACAGCTTGATGGTATAACGCGCCATAATCCAGGTCATGAAATGTTGAGCTATAACATGAGCTTCATTTTACTGATGCTTGTGCTGTGACCAGGGGTCACATCCATCGACCGTCTCTTGTCCCAAACCACCACGCAGAACCCATCACAGGCTCTTCTATCACCCACCTATCCCCTTATCCGCATCTTGCATCCCAATCACCCCGCGGGCGCCCCAAAGGACACAAATCAGACCGCCCGGCGGTCAATGCACAACAAGCGCTGTGACCCTCCTTCCCAAATAGGGCACAATAGCATCGCCGCACGATATAGAAGACACCGCCCCGACGGGCGCCTCTCTGTCCTAAACACCCATCATCTCATCCTCTATCTCTGTCCTCCACCACAAACACCATGTCCGACAATGCCACACTATACGCCGCTATCATCCCACCTGTGAGTCCACTTTATGACTTCGAAGTCACAGCGGCAAGAAGCTGTGGCAAATAAGCGCCGGGGTGCTGACGACGATTCTTTTGCGCTAGAAACCCTTCCGTCCCGTAGATTACGACCAGTGGCCTCCAGAGCTCAAGGAGGAGCTCCGCGGCGTGCCGAAAGCTGAGGTGTACGACCTCGCCGAGAAGGGCTTCCTCGTCATGCGCAACAACGAATGTGGCGTGTGCCACGGACGCGCCAAAGGGGGTCCCAGCATTCAGCAGCACGCCCGGAAGCATATGCCACGACATATGATCCCCGAGAAGTGGGTCCCTTCCTTCTGATTCGGTGTGACGAAGGATGAACGGTACACGAAGTACTGACCATGCTTCGCAGTTCATGGAGATGCCCCGTGTGCATGGGAGCCTTCGCGCAGAAGGTCGGCGCGCAGACGCACATCAACTCGATGCAGTCAGTCACTTCGTCACCTCCATGTGTATCATCGTTCGCTGACGCGAATGCTTTATAGCACCCGCGAGACTCACTGGGCCTGCAGACACTCGAGATGCGATTTTGTATGCGTGGATCGAGCCTCGCTGAATAGGCACGAAAGTCGGTGCCAGTTCCGTCCGAGTGCTGTCTTAGAGCAGCCGGCGGGGATCGTGAAGAAGAAGGCCGAACCCAGGTGTCGTGCTCTTCAGGTTCAACCTCCGGTTCAGCCTCGCCCTCTCGAAGCACCGTCGGTCGAGTCAAGGCCATGTCCAGTCGAGGGACCGTCCGTCGATCCTAAGCCGCGTCTTCTCGAACTGCCGAAGCTTGAGCTCAAGCAACGACCTCTCGAGCCACACGGGCCGTCGGTTGAGATCCAGCAGCGTGCGTTCGAGTTACCGCCTGTCCAGCCACCGCCTGTCGAATCCAAGCCTCCGCTCGGGCTCCCGCCTATGCAGCTACCGCCCGCCAAGCCGACGGTCGTCGAGCAACTGCCTGCTAAGTCACCGTTGGTCGAGCATCCGTCCGTCAAGCAGCCACTCTTGGACCTGTCTGCCCCATCGCTGTTCCCAACGTCAGGATCTTCGCGCTCGTTGCTGAACCCGAAGAGCCCTTCTCCGCCGCCCGTCACTCCGAGTCATCGAGCCGCGACGCCAACCGAGCCATCCGCCGGGCCTACACAGCCTTTTGTGCAGCCTGTACGACCTCCCGCGGGACCTGCGCAGCCTGTACAAGCTCTCGCGACGCCTGCGCAACATCTCGCACAAGCGGTACAATCTCCTGCTGGATCGGCACAACCTCTCGCGCAGGCCATACAACCTCCAGCACAAGCTGCACGGCCGCCAATCACCCCGCCGCCAGTCATCTGGAACGTTGAGCCTCCTGCGCTCCCTATGCAGCTTCCGGCTCCTCTGGCACCACCCACTGCACCTCCTCAGCCGCCTCTCAATCCTCCTCGACCGTCTGCCAGGCATGCTCGCCCGTGCCTTAGTACCCCTCGCCAGCTCCTCAACCATTCCCGACTGCCACGCGAGCCTCCTGAGTTCTCGTTCAAGGCCGATAACGATCCCGTGTTCCCAAGCTTCCGTGGTCCCCAGCCGTGGCGCGTCCCGCGGCCCAGTGCACCCTCGATACTCAAGCCGTTCTCTTTTTGGTACGAGGGCCTCAACCAGTCGTCTGCTCCAGTCAAGTCGGAGCCGCCAAAGACGCAGGCCAACCATCCGCCCACCGTCCGCAGCGACCCCACGTTTGTCAACATTGTGTTCCACAATCTCACGCCCGCCTCCGTCGTCGCCCCAGTCAAGTCAGAGCCGTCGAACGATCCTTCCCTGCCGGATACGAAGCCCTCCGCCCCGTCCCACAGCACGTCCGTGCAAGGCCCTGAATTGGGCTTCGACAAGCCCGAGGAGCGCCTGTCCGAGAAGCTCATCCCACCCGGCTCGCTCATCCCGCCCAAAGCGACCCTCGCATGCAACGACGATAACACGGTGGACCTCGGGGACGGCACCAAGCTCGCCTTCGTCAACGGCATGTGCACCTACCCGGATTGCGGTCTCCAGTTTGGCCGGATCAAGAGGAACTGGACCCGGCATGCTATGGTGCATATGAAGTATGAGAACAAGAAGGACCTGTGAGTAGTGGATCATGCCCTCTGGTATCAGGTCGGACGAAGTCGGTTGCTGACGGATTCCTGACGAACAGATCCTGGCGCTGCGGTGCGGACGGGTGCGGCAAGCTCTACTCGTCAAAAAATGGCGCGAGGGAGCACTTCTTGTCCATACAGTGAGTTTCTGTCGCCCGTCTTCAGTCACATCATATTCCTCTTGCCGCTACGCAAACTATCGCTGACCCTTCTACTCCTTTCAGCACCAACGCCAGACCGTACACCTGCCAGATCTGCCAACACACGTTCAAGCGCATCGACGCCGTTCGCAAGCACATGCGCAGCATCCACGGGCAGATCAAGCGCAAGACGCAGCAGCTCTACCGCCCGTCGAGCATGGCGGCGGCGCGAGCACGCGCTGAGAACAATGCAATCGTGGGCTCACGCATGCTCTCGACAAGCGTGTCAGCGAGCGACCGCGGGTCGTCGGTCGCGTCTTCCGTCGACGAGTCTGCATCCAGGGGACCGTCCCGCAAGTCGTCGGTCGCGTCCCGGGAGTCGTCATCCGAGTCGCACTCGGCCCCGGCCGCATCGCGCAGGGGCTCAACCACCTCACGCATATCTACCCCGGTGGTAGACATGCCTGCATGCCCGTCGCCAAGCTGCCCTCGTATCGTCGATGACGCGATGGCCACTGACGACGAGGGTACCGTCCAAGGGGAGGAGCCTCCTCCCAAATATTACTGGCAGGAGATACCTTCTTCCAGTACTAGTGTTCATTCCGTCAAGCTCGAGCCGGCCGACGAGGCGCTAGTCTCTGTCCATGACTTCGATGTCGACTCTGGCGACGAGTCTGACATTCCAATCGAGGTCGAGGTCGACGACGAGATGGACATGGACTAACACGCGAACTATGTGGCCTCCCTTACGTATCGCTTTCCAGGACTTGTTCTCCAATCACGACATTTTCATGATCACGAACACCTCATTAGCATTGTATCTCACATTGACCTCCATCCACTGTCCCTACAAATCCACGGATCACCTACAGCACCCTCCTTTGATCACCTTTCGGCGCCAGTCTACCGCCTCGGCGCCGATGTAATACCTAGCCCTGTCCGCTATGAATACCTCGACCATGAGGTATTGTATACACTACTGTACCTACTACTTAGCTCTCTACTGCAATGGAGGATGTAGACGGGCTGTAAAATGCGATGCCCGACATGGCGAAGATGTCAACTGTGGGTCCACATCACGTGGACCTTTCAAACGCCGTCGTCACGAAACTTCGTCACACTGGCGCTTGACCAGAACCACCACCATGGCGCCAATGTATCGCGGCCAACGCAGTTTTCTCCTTTCCTAGGCCAAATCTTGACTTGTTTCCGGCCTACAAATGATAGGTAATCCCGTCTCCTAGCCTTGGTCCGTCTAATGGCCGTTGACTACTGCTACAACGGCTCGTGGACCCTTGAGCTATGCCAGCTTCCTGTGACTTTTCGGATCTATTTTCTGCTGCTCTTTGACTCCAGTCTAGCTCTAGCCTCTTCATTCTATGGACTAAGTCGCGCCCAGGACGCTGCGCGCAGTGTTGCAAACCATCTAGATACTTGAGCTCGTTTCATTGCAACGTACTTAAACCCATTCCTCCCACCCTCAAAAATCGACTTGACAGCCTCTGTCTCCTCATCTCATCGACTCTGAATCTTCAGAATGTTTAGAAAGCTCACTCTCCTCGTCGTGGCGCTCTCTGTCAGCAGTAAGTTATCTTTTCTTCGCTACGAAGTATATATCTGATTCCTGCTAACCTATCTATGTCCCTAGGCTTTGCAACGGCTCGCTTCCCCCACCCTCGTGCAGACCCTCAGCCCGTGATTTCGCAGGCACCGCAGTCAACCCAAGGCCTCTCGACCGTTGCCTTGAGTGCTTCTAGGTCAGGACTTGGCCCCGACGTGCCTCCCGCACCCACCGCCTCGGTGTCTGCCTGGCCTTCCGCATCCGCCTCGGCCTCTGACGACCCCTACGTTCCGCCGCCCGACGACGCTACCGACATCGACGTCGGCACGCTCAGCGCGTCCGCGACCTCCGACGGCCCCGACTTCCCTCTCGGTACCACGACTCAAAGCGTCGCGATTCCCTCCGCGTCGACCATCAGCCCGGAGTGCCGCACCATGTACACGGTGATAGAGGGTGATCTGTGTCAGGTCAGTGTCAAAGCCATCGCCAGTTGCTTTTGAAAGTCACATTTTTACCCGCTGCTAATATTCATACCAGGTCATCGCCGACGAGTACACCGTACCGCTTCCGCAGCTTCTCGCCGCGAACCCAGGGCTTGACTCAGACTGTGGCAACTTGGAGGTGGGCGAGGTGAGTAGATACTTTCGCTCACAAATATATATTGCCTGTCATACTGACGCTTCGCCCCTAGCAACTCTGCATCCCTGGCGTCCCGGGGCGTCGCCGCTCGCGCTTCTTCCGCTTCTAAGAAATCACGCCAAAAATTCTTTTCAAAGCCGAGCAAGGAACATACAAAATGTTAGACGGAGAGATAGACGCCGAAGTGGTAGGCGAGCGGATGAGCCAGGAAGAAAACAAGCGGGATATAGCTCGCGCAGGCTACAAAGAGAAATACCCATCGTCAGGTGCGACTTGGACGATGATACCCATGACTTGAGTGGCTACTGTACATACTCAGATACACATTCGCTCAATGTCGCAGATACCCTTTCTACTTACTCACTGTCCTTCACATTTCCATCTGCCCGACTTATCCATCTCGCCTCTTATTTATGATACCGGAATTTAAGTAAAACGCTCTCTTGCTGTTTGCCAGTGCTTCGCTGAACTCACAATATATCGTGACGCAGGCCGCAGTGTTATCTGGCACCTTCTTTTCACCTCTCTTCCCCCAATGTCGCTCCTCGCGATGGACCGTCCACGTCAATGAGCTAATGCTACTAGCTGGGCCGCACTTATCAGAATTTCAGTGCTTCAGACTTGATGGTGGTGAAAGCAAGCCCGAAGCGTTGATGGCAGTTCCGAGTCGGTGCACGCCAGTGGCAGGACCCTCGTCACCGGAGGAAACCGACGACAGAGGCCCCGCTTCTCTTGCATAGAGGCGTGCACCCTAACACAAGCCGGCAAGCACCGTGCACCGTTCTGTCCGTTCACCTCATCAAGGCTGAACTTCCTCGTACATATCTAGAATCCTCTTGATACGACTTGTTGAACGTCCCTCGCCCCTCAACCCTCAATTGCATAAATCACACAATACTGTACGTATCAAGATTCTAGTTGAATACACCTTTATAATTACAGACATGCGTCCCACAGGTTGACCCAGTAAAAAGCGAACGAGAGACAGTCCTCGCTTGGATACGTATTGGGGAATACCGAGAGCATCGATACGACAGCGCGCTGGACTGGCATGACATACAAAAGGATGATCAAACGCGGCGGTAAGGGATGGATTGGGCGACAATCTCCAAGTCCTCGTCGTACGGTACGCATAACGTCTGTCGTATAGGGTGTTAGCCCCTCGTGCATCCAGATATTGATACAGGGTGCTCACCATGCCCGGCGTCAAGTTGCTGCAGCTAGAGTTCACCACCTCGCGATTCGTGACGATGAGGTCCACGAAGGAAGCGCGGTACGTGTCCGCGATACGTCTGCAGCTGTCGCCAAACTCGACAACGTGGCGCGCCTTGCAGCTGCTGTAGAAACCCTTGATGTACACGGGTGCGCTCTGAACCAGCACCGCGTCTGAATCTGATCAGAATGTATTCAGTTGGGAAACGGACCGGACGCACGGAGAATGAAGATCAAGGCAGTCCAGATTGCAGGCGCGCGCATGGTGGGGAAAACGAAGTCGCAACTTGGCGTTTCGCCTTGCGAAGCTTTAGTACTTATGTGGTCGCAGCGCAGACGCGCTGGCCGGAGAAGAGGGACCGGCGCATGCCACGTTGTTCAGACTACTGTTCAGACTAATGGAAGACCAACGGTAGTCACGTCTAGTGAATTCACCTATGACCGCCTAATGACATAGCCAATCGCTCGTCGGCGAACGCTAGACGCGGGTGACATTGATTGGACCTGAGGCCAGTCCACCCCCCTTGCACAGTGAACGACCATAGTTGACAGGCGCTGCATCACATTGTTGAGACGAATCGTGTGCAAAACGTATGGACTTGCCTTCGAAATCCTGATGCCTGCTAGGGGAAGCTTCGCCACGCCGGTTCTCAGCCTTTGTTTATGGTCTAGGCTCTGGGAGCTTCTATCACTGACCGTGTGCTGGCGATCATCGAGTAAACTCACGATTGATAATGGGCCTCGGCGACGACGAGAGAATCCTGCACCAACTGCAAGCACACCGGCAGTAACGCCTTGAAAGTCGTGTGAGCCAGCTGCCGAACGGCAATTGCAAGTGTGTCATGAGTCGTCACCCTCGAAGGCCCATCGAACCGGGCCCTGAGTGATACACACTGATCAGTAGCAGAGGCATATGAGAGAAGCCATCTGCCATTGAATTCTCCGGATACCTGTGAGAGGGAAACCGCGGCCAAGATAAACAGAATGGAATCGCACTGTGTGGCCATCTTCCCAGTCTACCGACGCCACGATTTCTATGCAAGCACGAGCGGTAAGACTTGGTCCCGAACCTCAGAATGCTGGGAGTGTTTCGATAACAGCAAGAGAGAGATAAGTACGCAAATACCGGCGGTTCAATCTTCCTCAAATCTCGCCTTCCTCAGGCGTATCCTCCCTTGGCCGCGGCGGCACGATCGTCTCTTCGCGTTCGTACTTGATGCGCTGGGTGAAAGTTAGCAAAAGTTCCGCTGCCATGAACGGCGACATACCTTGTCCGCCCGCTCATCCAGCTCGTACTTGATTGGCGGCTCGTCTCGCGGTATTGACACACGATCAGCTTCCTCGCGCTTCGGCTCGTCCCAATCGCGGCTGTAGCCGCGCGACCGGCGGTCTCGCCTGTCGTCGCGGTGGCCGCCATGCCTCGAGCGGTAGTCGCGATCGTAGCGCCTGTCGTAGCCGTCGTCCGCTTGTCGATACCGGCCGCCACGCTCGCGGTCCCTGTAGCCGGCGTCGCGAGGCTTGACGTCCCGGTCGTAGTCACGGTCGCGCATAGGCTCCTTGCGTTTGCGTCCATTTTGAGACCCGTCCTCCGACCCGGCATCGCGGAGGCGTTCCTATTGTGGGGTCAGCGGGAAGCTTAGTGTTCATCACGTAGGCGTACTCGTTGTCGCTTGACAAACTTGGCGAACGCCGCGCGTCGTCCCTCGTCGTCGGCGATGGCAGAGTATTCAGGGAGGTGCTGCATGAGCGGGACAGCCTGCAGACATGGTGATGAGATACGCGGGAAGGAGAAACAGAGGGGAGCATACCTCTTCGAAGGTCATATTGATGTCAATCGGCTCCGGCAGCTTCTTCAGTGCGTAGCGGAAGTCATCCTGCAGATGCCTCTGCTTCCGTTCCCACCGCCGCTTCTCGTCCGCCTGCCTCTTGATAGCCGCCGCATGCATCTACAAACATCATCAGCACAATGTCGCGCGGCTCAAGCCATTATACTTACCGTTCTAAAGATCTCCTTCAAGTCGTCGTCGGACAGCTTCTCCTTCACTTCCGGGTCGTCCTTGACCATGCTCATAAACTCCTCCTCCGTCGTCTCTGGCGTGATCTCCTGGCGCTTTTCGTGCTCCGCGACATCCTCCATCTTCACGTCCTCGTCCTCCTTCTTCGTCTCCTGCTCGCCCTCCTTCACCTCCTTCTCCTTGCCCGTTTGCGCCGCATGCCGCTTCAGCGCCGCGTCAGTCACCTCCATCTTCTTATCCAGTACCTGGTCCAGCTCGTCTACCCGGTCCCAGAAGAGCTCGAGGGGGTTCGAGCCCGGGTTCCCGAGCATGTTCAGGTACCGCTCGTCGTCCTTGAACAACGGGTAGACCTCCTTCCACTTCGAGCGCGCCTTGATCGTGCCGTTGTCGACGAGCTCCTGGAGCAAAGCCTTGAACGCCTCGCGCGCCTTGCGCTCCTTCCGCGTCTTCTCGACCTGCGCACGCCGTGTCTGCTCCTCGAACTCGCGCTCGGTCACCCGCGCGTAGTCCTCGAATGCGAGGAGGATGTCAAGGCTGGGGAGCTTCTGCAGCTCCGGGTCTTCTTTCCATGCGTCGGAGTCCAAGAGGAGTTTGTGAGCGGTACGCCAGCGCGTCAACACGTCAATGTCCAGCTGCTTAAACAGGGCGACGACCTTTTGGGTGGCGCGGGTGCGCGCGGCACGAGTTTCTTGCTGAGAGAGATGAGAAGCTATCATAACTGAAAGTAGAGGTTACTCACAATCTCCCGCTCCTTCAACTCGTCAACGTACTCCTCAAATATCTGCCTTCGCTCGGCCTCTATCCGCGCCTGCTGCCAGATCGGGTGCTGCGCAAACAGCTTGTTCGCCGTCGAGAAGGTGGTGTAGTGGAAGACGTTCGGGTTGCCCTTGAGCATGTTGCGCAGCGCCGGGCGCAGCTTTGCCATCCGCGCCTCCTTCTCCTCCTGCTCCTTCGCCTTGAGCTGCGCGGTGAACTTCTCGAACGCAGCCTTCTTCTCCGCGAGCGAGTTCAGTGCGCGGTACAGCGGGTCGGTGATGATCGCGCGCATGGTGCGCTCCCACGTCCACGTCGGGTCGACGCCAGCCTTGCGCAGGAGGTGCATAAACGCCTTCTCGCCCTCCTCAAATGTCTGAAAGCCGTTGTGCGGGATGATCGGGTCGTCACCGATGCTCGGGCGCGCGGGGAGAACGCCAGCGGAGAGGGGGAGGCCGTTGGGCGCGGTCTGCCCACCCGTATGAGGGCCCACGGCCAGAGGGTTGGCATTAGGGACCTGACCATTCGTAATCCCCGCGGGAGTCGCTGAACCTGGGGCTGCGGCAATTTGGCTAGGTCTGAGGTGGGGATTAGCGAAAGCTCGAGGGATGAGTACCCGGGCACGCACGTCGTCGGCGTTGCAGCCGCGCCAGGGCCTCCTTTCTCCACCTTTTCCAAGAGCAGCAAGAGCTCTTCGGGCATGTCCCATTTCGACTCTTTCGTCTCGGTCTGCGAACCCCGTCAGAGTGGCTTCACTTGCATCGCAGAGCACGCACATGATAGTAGTACTTTCTGCCACCCGAGAAGTATTCCTTCCATTTCGTGGTCGACAAAGCTTTCTGTATCGCGATTAGCATCTATTCTCTGAGAGAGCAGCATTCGCACCTCGAAGGGCGTCTTGAGGTCTAGCCATGAGAGTAAGCACTGTACGCAAGCTCAGATGCGAGAACATACCGTCGGGCTTCTCCCAGACGCTTTCCCGTGTCCCGGTGTTAAACCAGTACGTACGTCCCTCAGGATTCCGGTGCTCAGTCTACAGTATATCAGTCAAGTCCTGGGAGCGCACATAGCCCAACATACCCAGACGTTCATCTTGGCTGTTGGTCCCTGCCGACGTCGACTCTGGCGGCGAGATGAAAGTTGCGAACAAGTCGAGTGGAATATGTGGCGTCGCCCGCGCTCGACATCAATCGCGGTGTGCAGCTTGTAACGGACTTTCATTGATCATCGTGGTACTCAAAGGTGCGTTCGGACTGGCTCTCCTGTGCATGCTGCGAGCTCAAAGCTATCCTAAGCATGTCTCCGTAATCTGTAAAATGCGACCGATACCCGCCGAGCATCCATCGCAGCTGGGAGACCAGCCCCATGCATCAACCGATGAAGAAGCCATGTCGCTCGACGAGACTGCCGACGAGGAATCAGAATCATCCTCTGACGAGCTGACGACCACCGACGAGGATGAGGAATCTATCGAACTCTGTCCGTACTGCGAGGATTCCATCTCTTATAACACCTTCTTCGAACCGACCCTTCACTCTCGTGAACAGCTACGAAGCGGATACACACCGTCTGCGCACTCGTGCCGTCGTCTCATTGGGAGAGCTGAAGCGGCGGAGGAGCAGGCTGCCCAGCTCTACGATGAGACGAAGCGACTGCAATCCTTGATGAAGGAACTACACCATCGTCGACGCCTGCTCGTGCGTTTCTCCAAGGAGCAACGTGCTCTCGCATCCCCTGTCCGGCGGCTCCCTACCGAGCTACTGCTTGAAATTTTCGGTCATGCTTAGACTCTATCCTGCTGTTTCCTGTGGGAAGAAGCGAGCTCACCGCCGCCTCGCTGAGCTGCATTTGCCACCGGTGGCGGCAGATCTTGCTCGAAAACAGCATCTTGTGGACTTTCCAGATCGTCCTAGACGACAAGATCTACTTCTACCAAGAGCGGAACGATCTGACTAGCCGCGATGTGACGCAGTTTGGACAGGTGCTGGAGCTGTACCTTGTCCATTCTTGCCCCCATCCTTACGCATTGGAGCTCTGTGGGCCTTGGCGTGCCGCAGTGGACATATCCGACGACCTCCGCCTCGGACGCGAAGTTGATATCCTCCCGGCGATCATCTTTAAAAACCTCTCGCGCTGTCGAAGCATCGAGGCGCCTGACAGGGCGATCAGCTATCTCGGCGTGCAAGCACCTTGGAATGTGATCATGGAGCAACTCGAGGCTGTTACTGTCACCTACTGCGAGGAGGGCACAGGGCGCGCAGAGCCTCACTCACTGTTCCGCCACACGCCTCGTCTCAAGGTTTGGAAACAACTCGAAGGACCTGGACAGTATCGCGCGATGCCTGCCGCTCTGTCGAACCTCGTACATCTCGAGATGGAATGGTCGAACGCTGTCAGAGTTCACGCCATTATCTCGCAATGCCCCCGCTTAGAGCATTGCAACATCTCGCTCTACACGCCGAGCGACGCCGTCGACCCTTCGGCATATGTATCTTCTTTCACCCTTCCCTATCTCGAAACCCTCCAGGTTACGGTCAGTCCACCGCGTACCACCCTCAGACGCCTCTTCGGTGCGCTGTCTGCCCCGAGGCTGAAGCATGCTAGTTTCTATCACGTCGCGAGCGACGACCTCGACTTCGACCTACTATTGGAGGACGGTGCACACTGGCCGCAGCAAGATTTCTACGCACTCCTTCGGCGTTCAAACTGCCGCCTGGCATCGCTCGAGCTCCTGGCTATCAGTCTCACGCAGCAGGAAGTCAGCCGCATTCGGGAGCAGCTGCCAATCAAGACGAAGCTCATCGTTGTCTTGGGCAGATCCCTCCCTGTCAGACATCGCCCTTTTCCGTATCCCTCCGACGGCGACATGTTCCAGCATTTCGAGCCCAGCGAGGTCGAGTAAGATTGACCCAAAGAAACTCCCACATTCGATTCTTGGCGTTAGCTTCAGCGGTCATACTTCTTCGTACGTCCTGTTTATGAGTCATCATTGAAGTACTAATGCTTCCAACAGTTCACTTGATACATAATACTGATCGACGACCAGTTCATCGATGCTTAATTGCCTACAGTAGATATGCGCTCAACGTCTGAAAATCCATACAGAAAACCGAGGCAGAACCACTGTGTCCTTAAAGTCCCTTGTACAATTCGTCTATACACGCTCCTCGGGATCTATGGTCATAAACATCACCGGTCATAACCGTCATCTTTCAGCCTCCTAGGTTACCTTCCAGTCTCGCAACCCATCCTCAACCTCCACTGAACATCAATCATCCTGCTTCTCCACATCGGTAGACGCGCTGCAGCCCACGACTCCCTTCGTCGCGGCCACTACATCCTTCTCCGGCTCGTCCACCCCATCCTTCTCCGACTCCGTGGTCGTCCTCGTCCTCGGCGCGGGCGCCTCGAGCACCGTCCGCGCGGACTCCGCGTCCCTCGCCACCGGTATACCGTCGCCGACAGCACCTTCTAGTGTACGCCCCTCGTCCCCATCCAACGTCCGTACTTCATTCCCCTCCACCGTCCGCCCTGCCCTCTCCTCCTGATCGCGTTCGGCCTGCGATCTCCTCCTCTTCCTCCGCGCGAGCGGGTTCAGAATGAGCGCCGCGATGATCACGAGGCCGTCGAGGACCTGTTAAGGTGGCGAGGGCGTGGTTTCAAGCCAGCAGGGTGTAGGGTGGTTCAAGCCGTCCGCGCAAAGGAATGTTTAAGGGGTGAGCGAGTGTCAAAATTCGAGTCGTCAGCGCGAAGAGAGTTTCGAGGGGATAGCAAGAAGGAAGTTCGAAGTCGTCAGCGTTATAGGTAGCTATAGAATGGCGCGCGAACGTACCACAACTAAACTATACGTGATCGCCGCAATCACGTCAAACTCCTCCGCGAAGGCGAGCGAGAGGTCCGAGAACACGCCTGTAAAGCACGTCAGCCATCCACACCCACACCCGCTTCCCGCCCACCCCTCCCCAATTCACCCCTCCCCAACCCACCCCCTGCCCACCCACGAGAAAAAAAACCACGGCCACTCACCCCCCAACAGATCAATCAACATAAACGGGATTGATATCCCCACGACCTCCCTATGCTTGTAGATCTCCCGATACTGCGGCAGCAGCGCCACCGAGATCAGCACGCTGCTCATGATCCCGAAGAACCGCACGGGCTTCATGTTCCCCGCCTCGTACGCGGGGCGGATGGCGTAGACCATGCCCGCCTCGAAGCCGGCCATGACGGCGAGGAGGGAGAGGGTGATGAGGAGGGTGCGTCTAAGGCTGTAGGTGCCGGGGGTGTAGTAGAGGCACTGGGTGGGAAACGGTGTCAGTCGATGGTGGGTGAGATGGGATGGGGAGAGGGGAACCGCGTCAGTGATGGGCTAGGGGTGGGATGAGGGAAGGGACGAAGGGTGAAGGGTGAAGGGAAACAGGGGAGGGAAGGGGAAGAGGGGAACGCACCTGGCCCCAAGAGATGCAGCAAAGGAAGCCGAAGAGCTGCGGCTGGAGGATGAGGGGGATGTTGAGCTTCTGCACGACGCAGTAGGTCCCGAGGAAGGGCGCGGAGATCGTCCAGAGGAAGCTGTGAGGCGCATTCAGTCACTGTGGAAACGAGGGGAAGAGGGAGGATGACGCACGTTAACCAGGGAGACAGTCCCTTCGTCGACTTTTCCCTGTAGCTCTTCCAGATCTGGGGTATGAGCTGGATGCACCAGCACACGACACCTGGGAGGGGGGATGCATCAGCTCGTGTACACCGATCGATGTTATGGGCGACGCACCCATCGTCCCGAGTGCATTCTCGGCGGCTGCGTTGGGCATTGTAGCACACTGTTGCTTGGGCGCTTATGAGGGGGACTTCGCGTCTAGTCGATGAATAACGATCCTCAGCACGAGTGATCGAGGTTTTAGGTCAGGAAAAGGACAGGCGAGCGTGAGTGAAGGTCGTCGCAGCAGAAGCCAGCCATGAAGGAGAAGACCAAGGTACGTCTTCGGGTCTTGAGGCCATCCGGGCAGATGGTGCCATGAGTAAGATCGGGGTCATTGTCCACCCATTTGTCGTCTGTCCCACTTCGCCTCGGCCTACAAATTTCGACACGGTCATGTGAGTTTGTGGTTGAAGTTCGCGTCGCGGTTGATTCTGAGGTGCAGCAGGTCTAGGGCAGCGGCAAAAGACCCGTAAAGCATGGTTTATTTGGAGGGGATCGGGGAGCTAGTTCGAATTTGAGGCGTATGAGGTACTAAGAGCGTGCCTGAGTTGTTGGCTGTGATGCACTCCTTCGACCCTTGTAGCTGCGCATCGGTAGAGCAGCGCCCTTGGGATTAGAGGGATGGCTGAAGGTGCCTCCGGGGCTCATGAGAGGAGGAGACAACGTCGAAGTTATTGATGGCTATTGATCAATCTCGGGCTACTGATGGTGGATCAACATGTCCAAACAAGTCATGGTTTATCTTGACCTCGTCGAACAAGAATATGGCTTGTCAGACGCCAGCTTGCTGGTTTCTATCACAAAACGCAGCGATGAACGGCCATCTTCAATACGTCGCACCACAATTGTTGACAGCAACTTATATTCCTCGGTTACCTCGTTCCTCAAAGCTCTGGACATTCAAGTTGCAACTCAACGTCCATTCTTCCCAATCCGATACGTATCACCCCTTTGTGCTCGCCCCGCGGTACACGGACAATCCTGAGATGCCCAACAGCCCCGTCTCGTAACCCCCGCTTGCCATCATATGGCCGCGCACCCTCCAAGTGTTCGAGGACGCTGATGGAAACCACCGAGCGAATTGCCCGTCGCCCACTCCCTCCCCCGCCGCCGCAACGCCTGCGGTCTCCATTCACAGCAAGCCGCACCGTCTGCTTGAGGAGCCTCGACGCTCGAATCAGTTGAAGTGAGTCGACCGCGGGACAGAATGCCCGCATCTCATATGCGCGCACCTCATATAAGAAGCGCTCAGCGACGGCCCCGGAGCTCACCATCTACATACCCTCCCACTCGCTTTCAGCCACGTTCCTTCGTTTGTACAGGCCGCCCCGCACGATGTACGCCTCCACGTTCGCCCTCGCCGCCGCGTCCGCGCTCCTGCCTAGCGTCCTCGGAACAGACTGGACGGGCCCGAGCTGGTACCTCCCTGTGGGTACTCACATTACGAGTACGTGCATCTCATCACCTTCGGGTAATACAAGCTCTGAACTGACTTCGCTCCACGACAGAGCTCGCGACCACGATGAAGGTCCCAGCGATCCCGCCCAACGACCTCGACGGCCAGACCCTCTTCGTCTGGCCCGGTATCCAGCCCGGTAACGCGCTCCAGGAGGACGGCGGTGACCCCGCAGCCGTTGGCAACGGTGTACGCGTAGATCGAAGGGTCTTGCGAGAGTATGCGTGTTGACGCGTTGCGCATCAGGTTCTCCAACCCGTCTTGACCTACGGTCCTTCGTGAGCATTCGTCGCGATTGGCACTTCGATGAGCAAGCGCTGATTGTGCCCCCAGCTGCGTCCCAGGCGACCACCCGGAGGACCAGTGGTACATCTCCGGCGTTTACGTCGGCGGTGGCGGGAACCCTGACTTCGATGTGAGTGTTCCCTCCTTTGCGCGCCCCCCACCTCTCTCCTTCGCACTCTCAGCTTCTCTCCTTCGCACACTCCACCTCTCTCCTTCGCACCCCCACCCCTCTCCTTCACCACTTCCCCCATTCGCGCTTTCCCCTCCATGCCTTGCCAGGCGTCGCTGACCCCTCTGCAGGGCTGCTTCGGCGGCGACGTCATGCAGGTCGCCCCCGAGGACCTCGTCGCGTGCACCATGGAGCTCAAGCAGGACACGGCGTCGACCTGGGACCAGACGTGCATCAACCTGTCGAACAACAACCAGACCGTTAGTGCGTATCGCTTTCGCCTCGTCGTCATAATTACCGCTCCGTCGCGTTCTTGGACGGTTCTTGGACGCGCTCGTCCTCCGCGCTCTTCTACCTGTCGACAAACCTCTTTCGGCCCTTGCTAACCTCCCGCCCAGCCTACGAACTGGACCTCGCCGGCCAGCTGCAGAGCTCGGGCGAGCTGATGGTCGAGAACCCGACGGACCAGTCGAACGCGGATTGGAACTTCCCCGTGCGTATGATCTTCTCACCTGCTCTCCCCTCATTTCCCTCCCATCGACTTGCGTCTTGATCTTCCACTCTACGCTCGCGCTCTCACTAATCCTCAACTCACCCCCTCCCCCAGTGCTTCTTCTACAACACCGTCGTCGTCACCGACAAGCCCATGGACGCCTCCATCTGCGTCCTCCCCGAGACCGACAAGGCGTACAAGAGCAAGAACTCCGCGCTCAGCGAGGACGGCCTCACCTGCACCCTTGGCGGGATCGCAATCTTCAACCCGGATAAGTGCGTTGTCTTTCCTCAACTCTCCTTCGTGTCTTCGACTCTCCTTCATGTCTTCGACTCCCCTTCGTATCTTTGACTCTCTTTCGTATCTCCTACTCCCCCGCCTTGTTACCATCGTGTTGCTTCGTCCGACGACGCTGTGTCGTTCTTCGTCGAGATCGTGAGCCTGACTGACCTCCCCTTCTACAGGCCCGCACCCGAGATCAATGACGCTGACCTGAGCATCTGAGCGACAGGGCAGTCGGGCTGTTCGCTATTTATCGTATTTATGAGGTCGCCTGTCCACACCGTCACGCAACACGACTGGATGAGCACAAGATGCATTGTGAATATCGCAAAGTACAGGGGATGCGTAGCCTAAGCGATCGACCAAGACTCGGAAGGGAAAAGTAAGACCGCAGTCCGGGATGAAGGATGGATGGAAGTGAAAATGTAAGTCCCCAAACTACGAGCGCGACGTGGGATGATTGCATTTGTCGCGCACGAATATACAAGACACGGTATAACAGCTCGATCTGCCACAAAGGATAACGGGCCCCGCGTATGGAAGCGTGCGCGACGGGGCCCTGGTTGATTGTGGTGTTGGGTGTGTGCAGAGGAGGATATATGGATCGAAGAGAAAAGGCCAGGGGTATAGGGAGGTCAAGGGTTGTTGAGGATGGGTGGGCAGACCGATGGGGGTCGAGAACCTCCACTACCGACGCGTGCGAGTGATCAATAATGTTGAGTTCTTGCGAGACGTTGAGGCGCAAGGGTGCGAGCAGAAAGGTGTTGCATTCATGGAGGGTACTCGACGTCCATCGTCTCCAATGGTCCGAACCAACGAGAGGGATGGTGGAGGTAGAGAGCAAGTTGGAAATTTTCCGATTATTCCTTTTAGGGACGTGACATGTGCCTTGTCACGGTTCGTCATCGCCGTGTCACGACGCGCCGCTACTTGCCGGAGACCGCCGCGCGGATTGCACGTTGGTCTGCTTTTGCCATCATCTGCTCTTGTACGAGCTGGCGCTTCTCCCGTTTCCCGGCGAACATCACTTGCGTCTTGCTGGCTATCTCCAGAATGAATGACACCTGCCATATCGCGCTCTGCCCAAACTGCTCTCGTTCTATATCCCGCACCATTTCGCGCGCTCCCTCTCAGACCGACCTTGACACACTGAGAAATGGAGACTTGCCACCGGACACCATCCCGAGTCAGCATTATATCTCAAAAGCAGAGGATGCAGAAGGGGAGATTCTCGCGTTCGACGCGGAAATCCGCCGCCTTCAGGCCTTGACTCGGGACCTCCAAGCCCACCGCCAGAGCCTCGCCGACTACGCAGAGCAGCAGCGCTCCCTCATTGCGCCAGTGCGACGCGTCCCGACGGAAATCCTGGAGAACATCTTCCTCCTCGCGTGCAGGACGTCCGAGTTTGCCTTTCCGCTGCAACCGACGATGACGACGGCGCGCATCCTCGGCCACGTCTGTCACAGGTGGCGGACGATCCTGTTGACCAGCAAGCAGCTCTGGCTCATCCCATGCATTCAAGTCAACATAACGGCCGACAATAGCCCAGAGTTCAGGGAAACGCAGGTGAATGAGTACCGTAAAGCGCTCGTTTTCTACCTTGCGCGCTCGGATCCGCTCCCCTTCTCCGTCGATCTGCGTGGGGACGGCTGTGTCTACATCGAGCACAGGAACGGGTTGCATGCAGTCCTCCCTGAGGGGCGATTTATGGCGCACTTCATCCGACGCTGTCAGCACGCGGACTTCGACTGCACGTACCTGCGACACCTGGACAAGATCTTCTCGGCATTCGCGAGGGCGGTACGCAAGCGCGGAGGGCGGAGAGCTTTGATCAAAAAGCTCGACAGCATCGTCTGCCATGAGAGCAGTGACCATGCGCACCTGACCATCTTTGCTAACTTCGTGCGCGAAAGTACACCGAACTTGAAGCGTTGGTCGCAGACCTTTACAGAGATAGGTGGCAGCGAACACTTGTGTGTTCACGCACCCATGTCGCAGCTTACCCATCTCGACGTGATGTGGGTGTCGGCGATTTCCGCTTACGACGCGCTTGCGGACTGTGGGGCCTTGGAAGACCTCAGCATCTCCCTCTTTATAGCCACCAGAGGTAGGCATGATGGCACCTACACCCCTCCGCCCAAGCCCATCATCCTGCCTTCTCTTGTATCTCTCCGTCTCGTCGCTCGGCCGGCGCGCACCATATTTGGTGATCTCCTCGCCTCGCTCACAGCCCCGCGCTTGAAGCGCGCGCGCCTTTGTCATGGGAGCGACAACTATCTAACCGACTATACCGCGGTGCTATGCTGCGAGGGCGCTCCCGAGGACCGGCTTGACTTCCCGCACTCCGAGTTCGCGCAGTTCCTTGCGCAGTCGGACTGCAAGATGGACTCCCTAGAGATCGAAGGGGTGTGCACTGGGGCAGGCGACGTCGCTCTTCTGCGCGCGCGGCTTCCCGCCGTCACAGACCTTGTCGTAACTGATTCGGAGGAGCTCAGCGGCGAATAAATCAAAGTCTGTGTACATCTCTCCTGTCTTCTGACCGTTGGCACTAACGTTTTGTGCAGAATCAGGCATACCTATAATTTTGGGGCTCATTCGAGAATGCGTCCAGCTCCCATCCCTTGCTCCAACCCTTGTTCATAAGTCCTTCCCGGATGTGATATTGCTTGGCTCGCGTATCGATGCAACAAAACAACAGTGACAATCATATAGCGCTCCGTTTTGTTGTGAAACTCTGTAATATCATGCAGGAAGCAACGAGACGAGGGAAAAGCTAAGCAGCTCGCAAATTGAGACACGCCGAAGTTCAACTAGTCACCTGACGATCGGCACCGACGGCACGCCGGCAAAGGCCGATATCTTGACCGCAGTTTGCCTTCGACCATCAAGATGAAGTACGTGTTTTCGCTCTGACCTCTCTCGGACCTATGCTCAACTCTGATAGACCTGAAGACGTGGTATCGATATCGCTCTGCCCCGGCTGTCCACGAAGCATCACTTGTACCGGCAGTCCTTTTTCGCCGTCTCAAGACGCCGTCGTCGCGATCAGGGCCAACGATGCGTCCCTCGAAACCTTCACCGACAATGACCGCCTGAATAATGCGATGAGCGCGGAAAAACAAGCGCATACCCTTACACTCGAGATCGACCGGCTGCTCGCTTTGGTCGGAGAGGTCCAAGCTCACCGCCAGCGCCTCCTGGACTTTGCCGCTGAACAACGCGCGATCACCGCTCCCATTCGTAAACTCCCGGACGAAATCTTGGAGCAAATATTCCGCTTCGCGTGCGCGGACGTCGTCTTCACGTATCCGCTGCCAAAGTCGATGCTTACGGCGGCGACGATCAGCCACGTCTGTCACCACTGGCGCGCCATTGCGGAAAACGACAAGCAGCTGTGGACGCCGATCTGCGTCAAGCTCGATACGTACGAGATCGAGGAGCGTGAAGAGAAACCCACGCCCGAGCGTCTTTTGCCGTTCCAAAACGCGCTGATCGCATACCTCGAAAAGTCGGATCCGCGGCCCTTCGCTGTCGACCTGCACGGACCCTGCGTCGCCTTCGCATATGGGCCAAAGCGGACCCTCCCTCTCTTGCCAGCCTCTGAATTCTTCGAACACTTTGCACGCCGATGCCACCACGCTCGCCTCTGCTCCACATCCTTCGCGTACTTGAACTATCTCTATGGCATCGAGTTTCGCGCGAGGATGCCCGCACACATCGAGATAGAGAGCCTCGCGAGCTTCGAGCTCGTCGAGGACCGCACGCACCGCGAACCGGATAGGATCATGCCATATCACGCGGTCCTCTTCACCGAGTGCGCGCCGCGTCTGCGCTCCTGGACGCAGAATATTGTCGATTCCACGAGCCCCAGCTTCGATGGGGTAATACTTCACGCGCCGCGAAACAATCTGGTGCGTCTCGAGGTGTCTTGGATGGAGTGGCCGCTTGCGGGCCGGGCGCTGTCTCCCTGCGTCAACCTGAAGGAGCTTATCATCGGCGTGTTCGCTCCCCCTAACACATGGAATAATGCCGAACCCGGTCCCCTAACGCTACCAAACCTCGAGTCCCTCACGGTCACTACAGTCCCTGTGTGGGCTACGCTTAGCCGTCTTCTGAGCATCCTTACCGCCCCGCGTCTGCGCCACGCGCGGCTCCGCTGCGCGAAGCCAGACGAGGTGCGACGAGTCGGCAGATACTTCATTCCGGAGACAGCACAATTTCCGTACGACGCCTTGAGAGGCTTTCTCGACCGCTCGTCATGCGTTCTTGAGTCATTAGCTCTGCAGGGCGTGTGCGCCGCTTGCGAGGACGTTGCTATTATTCGGAGAAATTTGGCGGGATCTACGAAGCTCTTGGTGGAGGATATCGAAGATATGTAATGCACATATACTCGAAAGAATCTACATTGTATGCATTGAATCAAGTGGTAGGCCTTCGATAGCATCAAAGCAATTGACCACAGCTGCTTCCTAGCACCTCGTCTTCTCAAAAGTAGTAGGACTATCGATGCTCCTGCATCAGCCGTTGAGAAAGAGTGGCCAGGATTGCAGCCGCGCTCTACCGTCCAGTGCATTCTCAGACTTCAGATTCACAACTGGCCCCAGCTGCTGCAGATCCCCCGCCAGCACTGCATCTGTTCTCTTATCCACCAGCCTTTCGAAATTCTATGCAACCGACCGGCAAAGTCGAACACGTATCACGTAATGTCCGCACATTGCCGAAGAATTTGATGGTCCTTTCGTCTGCGCCTTGTCCTTCGACCACCAACATCATCCCTACACAACATCGCTCCTTGTGGTATGCGTCGCTCGGCAAGGATACAGACTCAGACAGTCAAGTCTGCTCCGAACAACGCCTCTGAAGGCTCTGGCGTCGCAAGCTCGGCTGCTGTCCGACGTCGAGATAGCAAGCCAGTTGCGCGCAAACGAAGGAGGGGAGACGTCGACGGCCCCGTGCAGCAGATGGAAAGTAGCGCTGCAGAAATTGGTTTGAAGCCTCGGACTTCGACCAGCAGGAAGAGCAAGGTGTGTATGTAGATCGCTGGTTCTGGATACATTCTAATCTATGCCCCTCCCAAAGCGTGCTCGGAACGATACACAAGACGACGTACCCCCTTCTCTCCGACGGTCTGCCAGAATTTTTGCTCGTTTCCATTGTCCCATTCATTGGCTGCCCTCCGAACTACTATCCGAAATATTCCTCCACATCCTCGAGTTGATCAACGGCGGCTTCTTCTTTGTCAACCCCATTCCAAAGCTCGACACCACTATCACGCGCGTCTGCAGAAAATGGCGTAACGTCGCGTACGGAACGCCTCGACTCTGGCGACATCTCGTCCCCCCGGGAGGTGGATGTGATCAGTACCTGCGTCGTTATATCCCCCTCACAGGGCAATGTCCGCTCAATGTCAGTGGCTTCGAAGCGCGGCTCGGGGCCGATCGCTTATTGGGAAAGCTTCGGCCTCATAGCCACCGCTTACGCGCCCTGATCCTGTCGGGCGCCTGTGACCAGTTCCGCATGCCGACGCCCATCGCCGCGCCCAATCTCGAGGACGCATACCTTCTAATGTTCGCAAAAGGCCCATTGGACACGATCACACCCTTAGCATTCCTCGAGGACGCGTCCCGGCTGTCCAATCTGCACATGCACCTCGAACGCGTATATACCCAGGTGATCTCGCTCCCGCCGATGAAGTCCTTAACGGAACTCACATTGTTCTTCTCTCGCTGCGTCATCCTGAGCGTCCGTGGCCCGCTAGAACAGTGTAGTCGAACGCTCAGGAAGCTCAAGATAACCATCGCGCTGTGCGAAGCGCGTCCCGCGCCGGCGGATGCTTTGGCTCTCCCCGCGCTGAAGAGCCTTGACCTCGAGTACAATGCTGCCGGGGTCCTGGAGTTGATCTCCGCGCCCAACCTCGAGAAACTCAAGATCGACGGACCCGCGCCCAACAGTCCCGCTCTTCTTCTGGCATACCTCGCCCGCGTACCTTCAACCGCGACTAACCTCCGTTGGCTCGACTTCGCGACCGTGCACACAGAGAAGTGGGACAAAGACACGGTCCCAGCGATACTCATCGAGTGTTTCGCTAAGCTAAAGGCACTCGAGACGATACGTTTCAACTCTTTCCCAGAGGTGTTCCAAATCTTCGGCCGCCTGACCGTCGACTTGGAGGGAGGTGCGCCGCTGCTCTTACCGAGCCTTAGGGCGGGGGTGTTTGGCAGAGACCACTATCACTGGTCCAGGCCTGTCATACCTTCGGAGGCGTATCGAGCGTTTGTGGAATCTCGGGCGAGGGCACAATCTGTCGGTGGGATCGGGGTTCCAGCGGCGCAGATCTCGCGGGAATATAGTATCATCCGCTTCTAGGTGTTATCTAGACTGGAGACGTAGGGTTGAGCATTGTGGGATCGACGTCGCGACTTGGGTTCATAACGAGGGTGTTCCTCTACTTATTCCCGTGCTGTGCATCATGTATAGACCTGGGAAAATATGTAACTTGAGCTCATTGTGTGTGAGAGTGGATTGGGAGCAGAGCATGGTGGCATTGCGCGGATGAAAGTTGAATTGCGTTCGGCAATTGCCGTGCACGTGTTTTGAGACATGCATATCGCGCGGGTACAATGTTGCCTTCTGACCATGAACTGTGACTGAAGTCCTCGTTAACAGCAGCAATATGAGGTGCGTATATATGCTCGGAACCTCTTTCTGACAGCTCATACTCCAGATAGTGCCAAAATATTGACATCGCTCTGCCCGGGGTGCCAACGTTGCGACTCGTGCACCGGCTACCCTTTCTCGCCGTCTCAAGAGATTGTCGACGCCATTGGGTGCAGTGATGCCGACAGCCACTGCCGGTCCCGAGATGTAGACGCAGATCTACCAGAGGAAACCGTTGGGGTCGACCGGCTGCCCGACGAGATTCTGGAACAGATCTTTCGCCTTGCGCATGCGGGCATCGTGTTCATGCATCCGTTGTCGCGACTGATGCTGACGACGGCGTCTATCAGCCACGTCTGTCGCCGGTGGCGCGCCATCGCTGAATACGACAAGCAGCTTTGGGCGCCCGTCTGCATTAAGCTCGACTACTACGACATCATGGCGCTGTCAGAACCACTCACGTCCGAGCGGTTGTTGCCCTTCAAGAATGCGGTGAGTGCGTACCTCACCAAGTCGGACCCTTTGCCCTTTGCAATCGATCTGCAAGGCCCCTGCCTTGCCCTCGACTCTCACGGTCAAAGAAAGCTCTGCATCCTCCCGGAAGGGGACTTCTTCGACCATCTCGCGCGCCGCTGCCACCGTGCTCGCCTCTGCACCACCTCCATCAACTACGTCAATTATCTCTTCCGCGTGGCCAGGCGGAGCCTGTCTGCACGCGTCGAGATGGAGAGCCTCGAAAGCCTCGAGCTCGTAGAGAACCGCAAACATCCAAACGAGATGTACCTGCACAAGGCGGACTTCTTCACCAGGAATGCGCCGCGTCTGCGCTCGTGGAAGCAGCACGTCGTCGGTCTGACAAGCGCTGGACATCGCGGGGCGATTGTGCACGCACCCGGGCGCGCTCTGCAGTACCTTGAGGCGTCGTGGACGGAGTGGCGCCTGGCGGGCGTTACCCTTCCAAGATGGGTCAAGGGCCTTGTCATTGCGATATGCAAACCATACGACCCATGGCGGGACTTCAATCTCAAGCCCGTGACTCTGTCGCAGCTGGAATCCTTGACTCTCGCTGCGACCCCCGCGCGGACAATTCTTGGCCGTCTACTTGGAGCTCTGACTGCCCCGCGCCTGCGGCAGGCGCAATTTCGCTGTGCGACGCCAGAGGAAGAGTGTCGCATCAATAAGAATCTTGCGCCAGATAGGACCGATTTTCTGCACGCCGAGCTCACGGGCTTCCTTGAGCGCTCGAAATGCGCGCTAGGGCTGTTGGTGGTGCGGGGTGTGTGCGCCACGCCAGAGGACGCCATCCTTATTCGAGAGAGATTGCCGGAAACAAAGGAGCTTCTTGTAGAGGACTTGGAAATCGCGTAGCTTGTACACTGTATATGCATCCTCGCTTGGTCGGTCAGTCTCCAGGATACAGTCGGCGGCCCGGGAAGGACCAGATCACTGATGCTGGATTTTCGGATTTTATGTTCGTGATCTTGATGGCTAAGGTCGGTGGTCAGAGTCAGGTCTAGCATCGCGTTTAATTGCCCGGCATGTGTTCGCTCGGTTTTCTGGCAGTCGAGCTTGAGCTGGGTACTTACAACTCAGAAGCAGCTGCCACCCGCAAATTCAAACACTGCTCGCGTGGAGGTCACATGATGCGCGCGTTTTGCCGATGAGATCCTGCTTCGTGCCTTGACTTCGAACCATCACCACCACGAGCAACATGCGCCGCTCGACGAGGATACAGGCCAGTACAATCAAAGATGCTGCGGATGGCGCTTCGGGAGACATTTCTGTCGCAAGCCCAGCTGGCTCTCGAGGCAGAGTCAGCAAGGCGACCGGGCGGAAGCGGACGAGGGGTCAGATTGAATCGCAAGTAATCGCCCATGATGACCACGACGCTTCTGAGCGCAACACAACGACTGACTCTAAAAACAAGGTGTGTGATTATGCTACTGCTCCTGTGTGAGCTCTGATCTTTTTTCTGCAGCGCGCTCGGGCCAACCGAAAAGACAAGCACGTCGAACCATCCCGGAGATCTGCTAGAATTTTCGCTCGCATGAACGGTCCTATACACCGCCTGCCCGCCGAGCTCCTCTCCGAGATATTCCTCCACCTCCGCGAGCTGCTCATCCCCGACCACAGATATCCCAATCCCACACCGGCGCTGGACAGCACCATCACGCGCGTCTGCAGGTCCTGGCGGCACGTTGCGCATGGGACGCCACTACTGTGGCAGTACATCGCCCCTAAAAGCAGGGAGCCCGCCGAATACCTGCGCCGGTACCTGCCTCTTACGGGAACGTGTCCACTGCACGTCAACTTGTGCCGCACCATGTCCAGCAGGGACCAGTCCGGGATAGAGCAGCTCCGGGACCATTCTCATCGCATGCGCTCCTTGGAGGTGACGGCCTCTTTCGAGGAGTTCAGCGCTATGCAGCCCTTCGCCTCGCCAGATCTCCAGAGCGCTTTCATCATGACGCTTTCAGAGAAGCCGCTCGGCACGGCCATACCCTTGGCGTTCCTCGACGACGTCTCTCGGCTATCCGACCTATGCCTGAACTTCCAATTCGTCAAAGTGCAGGCAATCTCGGTGCCGCCGTTGGAATCCCTCACGGAGCTCACCCTGTACCTGTGTTTTGGCGTCTCGAACGTCCATGACGTATTGCAGCAGTGCTGCAGGACGCTCAGGAAGCTCGAAGTCAGCGTTGGCGTATGCGACACGCGGCCGGCTCCAGCCCAGGCTCTGGACCTTCCCTCTCTCGTGAGCCTTGACCTCGATTGCAATGACGGTCCGGTCCTTCAGATGATCTCGGCGCCTAACCTCGAAAAATTGAAGCTCTACGGACCCGCGCCCGACATCCCCGCTCTCCTTCTGGCCTACCTCACCCGCGTCCCTGCCTCTGCCGCGAATCTCCGCCTCCTCCACATCGACACCGGGCATACGGATGACTGGGACGAGGCCACGGTACCAGTAATCCTCCTCGAGTGCTTCGCCAAGATGGAGAGGCTCGAGATCATTGGCTTCAATGTGTTTCCCGATGAGATGGAGATGGAGATTTTCGGCCCTCTGACCAAAAACTCGGAGGAGGGCGCTCTACCACTGCTGCCGAACCTGAAGGTCGCACTGTTTGGTAGGCGAAGCTTCAGCTGGAACAGCGTATACACCGAGGCGTACAAAGTGTTTGTGAAATCACGGAAGAGCGCTCAGCTTATAGGCGGGGCCGTGGTTCCGGCGGCGCAGATCTCGAGGAAGCACCGGGACATTTGGGAGATTGACATCGGTCAGACTTAGGTCCAATAGTATTCTACAGATATCCTTGTGCCGGTGCTATGTATACTCGAGGTCACGTAGAACTTGAACTCGAAAGGAATTGAGCTCATTGTGTGTGTGAGGGCACTGAGGGGCTCTTGTGAGGCAATTTGACAAATACGTTCGGCACTCGCCGTGCTCATGTTATGTGACATGCACGTCGCGCGAGGTCGACGTTTACTACCAACCGTCAACTGCGATTGAAGCTTGCTTCGACGACAACAACGTGATGAGGTGCGCGCCCTTGCCCAGTACTTCTTTTAAACCCTCACTCAGTCCCAGTAGGACCGAAATATCGACACTACTCTGCCCTAGTTGTCATCATTGCATCTCATGTACCGGTCACCCTTTCTCGCCCTCTCAAAACATCGTCGAAGCGATCAGGAATAGCGATGAGTCCTTGGGCGCCCTTTCTGACAACCAATACCGGGACCGAGCGATGGACGCAGAGCAACAAGCTCACACCCTTGCTTCCGAAATCGATCGGCTGCTCAGCCTGGCACATGAGCTTTCGGCGCACCGTCAGCGTCTCTTGGACTTCGCTGCTCAGCAGCGCGCGGTAGCCGCGCCAGTGAGGCGCCTACCCGATGAGCTTCTGGAAAAGATCTTCCGCCTTGCGTGCGCGGGCGTCGTGTTCACGTATCCACTGTCGAAACCGATGCTGACGGCGGCATCCATCAGCCACGTTTGCCACCGGTGGCGCGCCATCGCTATGCATGACAAGCAGCTCTGGGTGCCGGCCTCTTTCAAGCTGCACAAACGCGAGATCGATGAGCTCCCAAAGAAACCTACATTTAAGCAGCTGCCGCCCTTCCAGGCGGCCTTCCTTGCTTACCTCGCGAGATCGGATCCATTGCCATTCGCTATCGACTTACAAGGCGGCTGCATCTACCCCAACGGAGTATGGGACGGGGCAGAGTACGTTATCCTGCCAGCAGCGGCGTTCGCTGATGCTGTCCGCCGCCGCTGCCACCGCGCGCGCTTCGGCTGCATCTCCTCCGTCGATAATTTGATGTGGAATATATCTCAAGCAATGCGTGGCCGGTCGACGCGCAGGGGCATGATACTTGAGCGCCTCGAGAGTCTCGAGCTCGAGGACTGGATGGTGACAGGAGACGCACGAGACATCGTGGCCGCCCTCACCGAGCACGCGCCTCGTCTGCGCTATTGGAAGCAGGACATCGTCGACTTTGATGATTATAACCATAGGGTCATTGAAAGCGCTCCGACGCACAGTTTGGTACGCCTTGAAGCATTGTGGACCCAGCTGGTCCTTGCGAAACGTGCGCTTTCCTCCTGCGTAAACTTGCAGGAGCTCGTAATCGGGCTCTTCGACATCACGAACACACGGGGCGATTCCGACCGCGAGTCGATGACGCTGCCGCAGCTGGAGTCCCTCACCGTCGCTGCAGTCCCCGCGCGCACTGTACTCGGCCGCCTGCTGAGCGTTCTCACTGCCCCGCGTCTGCGGCATGTCCGGTTCCGCTGTGCAACGCCAGACGACGAGCGCCGCATCAACAGAAAACTTGCGCCGGACAGAACAGATTTCCCGCTCGCCGAACTCGCTGGGTTCCTCGAGCGCTCAAACTGCGTGCTGGAGTTTCTGGCCCTACAGGGCGTATGCACCACGCCAGAGGACGCCGTCCTCGTCCGAGACAGGTTGCCAGGCACCACAGAACTGCAGGTAGAGGGTTGACAATGCCATAGGGCACTAGTATAATATACTCCTAGAGTTTAGTCTACGTATTCCTGAGGAGAGCCGAGTCTACGTACAACGAGCGTTCTATTATCCCATACAGCAAACAGGAGGGAGGGGAGGGAACAGGAGGGAGCGGAGGGCGGAGATGTGAGAGTCAGCAGGCCTCGGGGTGGTAAGAGGGATAAGGCGAGCCGTCAAAGCGCCCCGAGCGCAGGAGCGGACAAACCATGTGAAAAGGCATGCCGGTATCATTAGGCAGGGTATGACAAGAGCACACACAAGGTCAGAAGCTATCGAGGCCCGAGTGGCTACCGGCGCTGAGAGAGGAGTCAGTGATCGTTGTAAAGCGTCGCCCCGGGATGCGAAGACTCGGAATCAAGCTGTCCTCAACAACTCACCTCCTCCGCGTCGAACACGACCTCCCCATTCCCGTTCCCCAACCCCGACTTCCCGCGCGGCGCGCCCACAAAGTCGGCGAGGCTGGACGTGGACCCCTGTCCGGGCTTGTGGCCATTAGGCGTGACGTTGCGGCTGAGGGGTGTAGTTGCGCGCCCGTTCGGTGTCCCGTTACCGCTTGCGAGGCCGTTCCCGCTCGCCATGCCTCCGCGACTGACGGGTGTCCTCAACGGCACGCGGTAGAAGTCATCCACGCCGTCCTCGTCTTCCCCGAGGCCGAGAGCCGTGTCGTCGTACAGCGCCGCGCCGTTCTCGTAGTGCGAGGGCACTTGTGCCGAGAGCACGGGCGTACTTCGGGAGAGAGGAAGCGCGCGGTACGACCCCTTGCGGAGGTGCGAGGCGTAAGAGTAAATCAGGAGGGCGAAGTAGAACTGCATATACGAAGAATGATCAACCCACTGCACACAGGAACGACGGCCCTACGCACCTTCGAGAGCCAGCTCATCGCGATGATGGCCGCCGCGAAGCCCTTCTCCTGCTCCCAGATCGTCATCGCGGCGGCGACACGCTGCGCGTCGGTCATGGGCTCGTGCGGCGGCGCGGCGTGCATCATGGCCTCCTGCGCGGCAGAGTGCGCCTGCCGCCGCCCGTCATGCGGCGTCTTGACCCACCAGACGATGGCGAACCAGATGACCCAGGCGGTAGACAGGGCATGGTCGAAGAAGAAGAAGTGCGCGAAGTAGAGCGTCTGCTTGGCGTCTTCCTGCAGTGCCGCGTTAGTTAGCGATGGTGACGAAAATGGGGAGGGGGCGACGCACCCGCTTGACGGCCTTGAGCCCGAGGGCTATGGCGACGAGGGCGAGGGTAGAGTAGAGGTAGAGGCTGATCTGCGCGAAGGAGCCGCCCGCGCCGGTGAGGGCGGCGATGAGGCCGTACACACCGGCGACCTTGTTGAGGAGCGCGAAAAGCAGCGCGACGATGACCCCGGTCTTCAGATCGAGGACCCCGAGGAACGACGAGAGGGGATACAGCCGCCACTCCGGGCGCAGCGTGAGTTTCATGGCGTGACGGGCGGAGGCAAGGGCGAAATGGGCGCCGACGACGGCGCGGGCGACGCGCACGAGGGGCGCGGGCACCCGGCCCGACGCGCGCGCTTGCCGCAAATTTTGATTACCTGCATCTTCTCATCACCGCCGATGACGACGACCACGATGAGCAGCTACTTCTCCAACCACTCGCAGTCTCGCTTCCTCTCCAACGCCGCGCAGCCCGGCGCACCGACACCCGGCACGCCGCCAGCATCATCAGCAAGCGGCGTCCCGCCCCCGGGGCAGCGCCCGCCCGTCCGCGTCCCCTCCAAGCACTTCTCCACCTCCGTCGCCGCCGACGGGACGTCCTCAGCATCACCCACCACCACCAGCGCCACGAGCACGAACGGCACGCCCGTGCACCCGCTCCGCACCACGTATGTCTGCCCGCCCGCCGCCCCCCTCCGGCCTGATCGCCCCAGCTCCGGCCCCCGCGCCTCCCCAGATGGGTCTTCTTCTTCCGCATGCGCCGCGCGCCCGGCGACAAGATCACCTCCTACGAGGAGGGCATCAAGCGCATAGCCGCCTTCTCGTCCGCCGAGTCCTTCTGGGGCCTCTGGACGCACCTCGAGCCGCCCAGCAAGCTGCAGCCGACGACCGACTACTTGTTGTTCCACCAGGGCATCCGGCGCCCCGTGTGGGAGGACCCGCTGAACATAAGGGGCGGGAAGTGGATCGTGCGGCTGAAGAAGGGCGTCGCGGATAGGATATGGGAGGACCTCATCCTGGCGATCGTGGGCGACCAGTTCGACGCGTGTCAGGCGGCGGAGGGCGCGGTAGAGGAGGAGCTGCGCGATGCGCCAGAGATTTGCGGGTGCACGATCAGCGTCCGACAAAGTGAAGACATCATCAGCCTTTGGAACAAGACGGACGGCGATCTGAAGCTCAGGGAAAAGATCAGGTGCGTGGCGTGCCTTTCGTGCTCTTGCTCATCTCATGTTTGCTTAGGGATACCATGCGGAAGGCGCTCAACCTTCCAGCCACCACAATCATGGAGTACAAATCCAACAACGGTGCGTTTATCCCATCCATCATTTCGAGTGGTTTCCCCTTTATTCTCTACTTGTCACTGTTTCTTCGACCATACGTAATTTGCCACTTCTTCGTCTCTGCTTCCCGTCCTTTCGTACACTTTGTCTGGAGGACGGTCCCATCTGCATATGTCGTGGCGTACAGTGGGAACACGCCTTTACTTCCCGGTCATCATAAAACATCGTCATCCTTCATTTGCTTGCTTCGTCCTGATCGCCAACGCTGCTTTCTCACTCTTTCTCGCTTTCTCACTCTTTCTCCATCATCGCCGCTTTCTCGCCCTACCTCGCCCGTTGCCTCTCGCACGCGCTTATACCTTTTGCAGATTCCATGCAGGACAAGTCCTCCTTCCGAAACTCGGCCATCGACAGAACACCACTCTCATAGCAGGGTCTTCGACCGAGGCGATCGATTTATTGCTATGTAATGGCCCTTGTTGTACGTTCTGCCGCCTGTTGTACAATGTACGCCCGTGTGCTTGCGGTTCGGAAACGCTTCACGAGGCCCACGCGTTCAGAAAGAGCACGCGAGGTCGCACGCGTTGAACTTCAGTTGAAGCCAGGCATCTTACCTGAAGACCTTGATACGTGAGCTGAAGACCTCAACATCGACAGCTTTGACGCCCAAGACAAGGCACGTCCATTTGTTGAGTGCATACATGACATTGTACATGTACACAAGATCCACGGTCCAAGATCGCGCGCTTGCCTTCGTTTCCGTGATTTGTTTTCCTTCTCCGCCACCCTTGCATCGTCGCTTCTCTTTCCAGGCCGCCAGAGTAGTTGCCGTCCCTCGTTCGTTGGTTAGAGGTACACCCGCCCATAGTACCCACCGATCGCGAGACTGGTGAGCGTGAGCCCGAGGGGGACGGGGCCCTTAGCGACGCGCGGGAGGGAGGAGAGCAGGAGGAGGGCGGAGGCGCCTGGGATATGGGGGTTAGTGCGTTGTTAGTGCGTGGGTTGAGGGGAAGAAAAGGTTGGGAGCGAGCATGGGGTGGGAGGGGGAGGGCAGTGAGCGGTTTGCCCTTCAGAAAGGGCGAGAAGGACACGACGCCGTTGAAAGAGAAGGGGGGAGAGGCGGGCAAGCAGGGGCATAGAGCGGAAGCACACTCACCCAAAGCAGTCTCGAGCCCGTTCGCTGCACCGCTGTCAAGGAGGTTGGCCGCGTAGAGGTAAAGTGCGCCGACGCTGGGAAATGTGCGTGTCAGTTAGGTCATTGCTAGGATGTAAGGCAGCGGATGAACGTGTGTAGTCGGATGCGGGGAACCGATCGGGGACAGGCATCGCGGAGGATGCGAACCAGCGCGTCCCCTCGTCCCCCCCACCCCCGGGCAGGCAGGCAGGGGAACACGTCCAAGCAAGTCCTCACTCACCCTGCGCCTCCAACTAAAGACATGACGGACCGCCGACGCGCGAACCCGATGAGTCCGCCGACCACGCATAGCGCGCCCGTCACGTATGCGGGCGTGGGGGATAGAGAGGTGAGGGCGACGGGGGTGGACATGTTGGCTCAGTAGTTGTTCGAGGAGATGTTCGTGTCAGAGCAAGTCGAAGACGATGGACGTGGAAAGCAAGCACGAAAGCGAGGCTGGGAACACGGTCGTGGCTGGAATCAAGCCGTATTCAATTGAGGCCCTTCATAAGCAGCCGCTACAGCCGCTGCCGGGGAGCGCGTCATCGTCCCGAACTGGGGGTGGATGACGGAGCGCGCTGGGGGTTGGGGACCGGGACCGGGTGTTTTACCGGCGGGAGCGTTCCGAGACGCGGGGGACGCGGTCAGGTGACTAAGTTCAACTTTTGGGTCGACGGTAGGGCGTGTTGAGGGCGCGGCTGTATGTTATTCTGGTTGCTGATCTTGCTATGTAGGTCTCAAACGAGGGAACTCCAGAAATCAAACACGCATAATCGATTTGTAGCGCCGCAGAAAGAACACTTCTCGAATAGTAGTACTTCCATGCGTCCTCCCTGCATATATATATATGGCCGAGAAGCGGAACGGGATGTACACAGGACGTACAAGCTACGCGATCTTAGCGTCCTCTATCAAAATCTCTGTTGTCCTCGACAGTCTCTCTCGAAGAAGGACGGCGTCCTCGAGCGTGGCGCATACGCCCTGCAGAGCTAACGACTCCAGCGCGCACCCCGAGCGCTCAAGGAAACCCGCAAAGTCTACGTGCGGAAAATCAGTCCTATCTGGTGCAAGCTCCCTGTCGATGCGACGCTCTTCGGCTGGCAGTGCACGGCGAAATCGCGCATGTCGCAGACGCGGCGCAGTGAGGCCGCTCAGCAGACGCCCGAGTACCGAGCGCACGGGAACTGCAGCGACGGCGAGGGACTCCAGCTCCGGTAGCATCATCGCTTCGCGGTTTGGGTTGCTCCATGTGTCGGTGGTATGGCAGAGTCCGATTATGAGCTCCTTCAAGCTCGCGCAGGAGGAAAGTGCATTAATGGCAAGTCCGAAGTCGGTCCACGACGCCTCAAGGCGCACCACTGTGTGCGCCGGAACGTGCTGCATCGCAGTATCATAGAAACCAGAGCCCATGTCGATAATGTCCTGCTTCCAAAAGCGCAGACGAGGCGCGTAATTCTTCAGAAAGTCCAGATGGTACGGAGCGGACACGCCTGCCCTCGGCCATGCGCGTGGATCGTCTACGAGCTCAAAACTCTCGAGAGCCTCCAGCATGATCGATACCACGCACCCCGCCGCTCGGTCCCGTTTCCGCATGTAGAAATGGAGCATCGTCGAGAAGTACCGGACGGAGGTGCGGCAAAAGCGCGCGTGGTCGCAGCGGCGGGTGACAGCGTCGATAAAATCCATCTCGGGCAGGATAGAAAATTCCTTCGATCCATGATCCTCGCGGATGGTGCAGGACCCTCGCAAATCGATGGCGAAGGGAAGTGGGTCGGACCTCGCGAGGTAGGCGAGTAAGGCCGCCTTGAAGAGCCGTAGCTGCTCGACTGTAGGTTTTTTCGGGAGCACGCTGATGTCATCTTCGTGCAGCTTGATGAAGGCTGGTGCCCAGAGCTGCTTGTCGTGCTCAGCAATGGCGCGCCACCGGTGACAGACGTGGCTGATGGCCACCGCCGTCAGCATAGGTTTCGACAAGGGATACGTGAACACTACGCTGGCGCACGCGAACCGGAAGATCTTTTCCAGAAGCTCGTCGGGTAGGCGCCTCACGGGGGCGGCTATCGCCCGCTGTTGAGCAGCGAATTCCAAGAGACGCCGACGGTGCGCCGAAAGCCCTTGTGCAAGGCTGAGCAGCCGGTCGATCTCGGAAGCGAGGATGTGCGCTTGTTGCTCTGCGTCCATCGCTCGAGCCCTATAGTAGCTGTCAGAGAAGTCGCCCAAGGAACCATCGCCGTTCCTGATCGCTTCGACGATGTCTTGAGAGGGCGAGAAAGGGTGGCCGGTGCAAGAAACGCAACGTTGGCACCCCGGGCAGAGCGATGTCAATATTTCGGTCCTACTGAGATTGAGTAAGAGTCAGAGTCAAAAACAAAAGTGCTGAGCAAGGACGCGCACCTCATCGCGTTGTTGTCAAAGCAAACTTCAATCGCAGCTGATGGTTGGTAGTAAACGTCGTCCTCGCGCGACATGCATGTCTCGAAACACGCGCACGGCAACTGCCGAACATATTTGTCAGTTTTCCATGCGCGCATTACTTCATAAGAGCTCTGCTCCCAACAAGTACACCCTCACACACACACCCAATGAGCTCAATTCCCTCCAAGTTCTATGTGGCCTCAATTATACATAAAGTCAACACCAGAATATCTGTAGGATACTATTGGACCTAAACCTGACCGATGTCGATCTTCCAAATGTCCCGGTGCTCCCGCGAGATCTGCGCCACTGGAACCACGGCCCCGCCTATAAGCTGAGCGCTTTTCCGTGATTCCACAAACACTTTGTACGCCTCGGTGTAGACGATGTTCCAGCTAAAACTTCGGCTACCGAACATGGCGACCTTCAGGCTCGGCAGCAGTGGTAGAGCGCCCTCCTCCGAGTTTCTGGTCAGTGGGCCGAAAATCGCCATCTCCATCTTATCCGGGAACACACGAAAGCCAATGACCTGGAGCCCTTCCATCTTGGCGAAGCACTCGAGGAGGATTCCTGGTACCGTGGTCTCGTCCCAATCCTCCGTATGCACGGTGTCGATGTGAAGGAGGCGGAGATTTGCGGCAGAGGAAGGTACGCGGGTGAGGTAGGCCAGAAGGAGAGCGGGGATTTCAGGCGCGGGTCCGTAGAGCTTCAGTTTTTCGAGGTTAGGCGCCGAGATCATCTGAAGGACCGGGCCATCATTGCAATCGAGGTCAAGGCTCAGGAGTGAGGGAAGGTCCAGAGCCTCGGCTGGCGCCGGCCGCGTGTCGCATACGCCAACGCTGACTTTGAGCTTCCTGAGCGTCCTGCAGCACTGCTGCAATACGTCATGGACGCTCGCGACGCCAAAGCTCAGATACAGGTTGAGCTCCGTGAGTGCTTCCAACGGCGGCACCGAGATCGCCTGCAATTCGACGGATTGAAAGTTTAGACCGAGTTTGGACAGACGAGAGACATCCTCGAGAAATGCCAGGGGTGTGACCGTGCCCAGCGGCTCCTCAGAGAGCGTCGAGACGAAAACGCTCTGGGGATCGGGCGTGGAAAGGGGCTGCATCACGCTGAACTCCGTGAACGAGGCCATCAGCCGTAGGGCTGGACACCGTCAACGTATATAGTCGGAAATACGGCCCGTAATAATGAGTAGTGACCCGTACCGTCACGCTTGGGCTTGGGTCGGTGACGGCCCGGCTCAAGTTCTTCTCTCACCCGTCAAGCCCGTCCGTGCGCAGCCGTCGTACGGCCCCGACGGCCTCCCTGCTCCAATACTATAAGCATCTCACTCTCGTCTGGACCAGCATTGAAAGTTCCTCCTTGCTCGGGCTCGTGCTGCGCGTCCTTGACGTGGCTCGACAGTGCCCGAAATGACCGTCCATTCACGGAGCTGCGGATGTCTATACTGCCTTTCATGGCACCTTGAGTTAGTGTTCTCTCTTTGCTCTCGGCTCGTGGATGAGAGAGCGACGCTGTACAAAGATGTTGCCGCCTGAGGAACGTGTACTTTTTTGCTGACACTGTTCGGTGCGTCGATGTGTTAGCCTGCACCGATGCACTCGCTCACCCTGCATATTACAGACTATCGATGGCAGATGCTCAGTCTAGCCTACGTTGGTTGCCTTGAAAACTTCACAGTCCCGATTTGTACTGCGGTACAGGTGCATAAAAGCCGACCATGACCTCCCAGCTCGCTACGTCCACATCCCCAACCACGATGAATCCACGCACGCATGGTGGTGGTAGTGAGTTCCGCATCTGATACTTCCCACATCCCTACTGACCTCGTTGATAGGTGCGAAGCCTGGCGCTTTTCGGGCAGCAAGCCCATCAACTATCATCCACCATCCCCTACGTTGGCTCTCCCTCGTCGCGTGCCTTCTCTTCCTGCCGCTTTTCTCAACTCTCGCCTGCTTCAGGCTCTTCTATCTGCTCACAGCCTTCACCCCGATCCAGCTGGCTTCGCTTCCAGAGGTCCTTATAGTTGTATATGGATATTTGTTGCTGCTTACCTGCATTGTCGGTGCGTCATTTCCCTTTGTTGTTGATAATTTGCTCACTGCTCGTGTAGCGCAATCACAGTATCCTATCCTTCTACGTCTTCATCAAGTCTTTCACCTCCCTCGGCATATACGCTATCGTCGGGAACATGCTGCCAACACATCGCTTCGTCGCGTCCGCCAGCAGCTCAATAGTTATACTATCTTTGTTGGTGGTGATGCAGGACGAGGGACCTTGCCGCTTCGTAAGTCATGTCAATGTATCTCATCTGCACGATTTTTCTCATCGTTGTCCAATCCTAGTCGTTGAGGCGAACATCTCTGGCGCTCAACTGAAGGCCATGCTCAGCGAGCGTCTTTCCATCCCTGCGTCCTTTTGGCACCAGCGTACTGGAGTCCTCGTTCGACGAGGCTCACGCACAGAAGTTCCAGATATCGGCACCCTGGACGAGCTTGGTATCGGTCCTATGGCGCATGTTGACCTACGTCTTTTGTTACGTGGAGGTGCTAGCCAGGACGGTATGCCGTGACTCATCTCATCCTTGACCTGCACTGACGTGTCTCTTGAGGACCAGATTGTATTGAAGGAACCGATGGTACGTTGCTCATTTTTGCACGTGTTGACCTATTTTGACGGGCTTATCAGGTCGCGGGCGTCGCGAGCGTCGCACCAGCAAGCTTGATGCGTCTTTGGCTGCGGAAAAGGAGCATCTTGGTGACGATGAACCTAAGCGCCGGAAGCGACGACGCAAGGCGAAGAAGGGCGGTAACATGGCGGGCATGGCGGTCAATTCTGACGGTGAAGACGCAACATACACAAGTGACGGCTTCGACACCGAGTCGGATGCCTCTGCGGACTCGGACGTAGAGATCCTGGGCGAGGAGGTGAGTGCTTTGATCCTCCTGCTCGGTCCATCTGACGCGAGATAGCTGGCGGGAGTGCTGCCTTCTCGAGCGGTACCGCTGCAACCTCGTAAGCTGAAGGACAAGGGGAAGCAACCAGCAAACCCGAAGGTGCCGCGAGAAGACAAGGATATGGGGACGAAGTCAGGTGCAACTTCTTCGAGAACGACGGTCCGTGGAGCTGAGGTGCCGAAGGGGCAACGTTCGGTATGTTTCTGCCTTTGGTGTAGGTTCACATACTGATGTGGTTACAGAAGCAGGCTCGAAGCCCCATATACCATTTCTACGAGCGCGTCGACCACAACGCAGCTGGTGAGACCGGCAAGCCAGGCGATCGACACTATAGGTCGTGGCATGGTGCTCGTCGTGTCTTTACGATCACGAAGGCGATGAGGTGCTGCACAAATAGTACGTGAACTTGTCGCTGGTCTCTCCATCGCTCACCCTCCCGCCAAGGCTTGGTTGCTCACCTCAAGAGTTTTCCGGGCATGTTCGCCCTTTACGAGGCGATGCGAATGGTATCTGGTGGCGACATCACACAGGACGAGATCGACCTGGCTACTGGGAAGGTCGAGATGACTTCAGCATTGGCTGCACGCTACGAGCGAAAGCTCGACGCTCGAACCGAAAGTATCAAGCAAGCCTTCCAACGCCAGATCGATGCACAGCAGGTCTGACCCCCGTCTTCCTACTCTAAACAGGCTGACATAATGTAGGAGCCCTGGGACGACAATGCTTGGGAACGCCTTGTTGCTGAGTGGATGGTAGAAACAGACCAGCCATTTGACGAGGTCGAGAAGCCATCCTTCCTCGCAATGATTAAGTACGCCCAGAATCACCGCGCGCCGCTTGACTACGACATGCCTGGTCGGAAAGCCTTCCGCCGTCGCATCATGCAGATGGGGGATGAGACAGTTGATGAGCTGAAGTCCATGTTTGCGGTATGTTGATTTTCTCGACTATGCTGTGCGTGTATGCGGTGGCTCATGGTGCACAGGAGCTTGAAGGAAAAGTTACAATATCTATTGACGCATGGACATCAAGCAACCAACACGCTTTCCTGGCCATCGTTGCACATTATGTGACGAACGAGGGGCAACTTGGTGGGTACCAAACTGATTACTCCGACGTTGCAATGCTGATCACTTCGCAGAGGAGCTTTTGATCGATTTTCAAGAACTTGTCGGAGCTCACACGGGTGAGAACATGGCCGACGTTGTTTGGAAGACATTGAAGACCTACGGGCTTGAGCGCAAGGTGTGTAGATAGCTAGTGGCTTCGATTGGGCTTCGACATGTTCACTGGCGCTCACGGATCATATAGGTCATCGCGTTTATGATGGACAACGCGACGAACAATGACACCATGGTCGCCGAAATCGCACGGCGCTGCATAGCAGACGGGATCTATTTCGATGCACAGCAGGCGCGTCTTCGGTGCATGCCACATACGATTCACCTTGCAGCGTTGAAGGTACGTAGGAACTGTTCTTTTAGGGAACTTCACTCACGTGCACCGCTAGCTTATGGAAGCTGTCGGTGTCTGGCCGAAGGACAACAAGAAGACCAAAAAGGCCGCGACAACAAACTACCAGGACTCCGTAACCATTCCTGTCGAGCGCGACTTCGACGTCGATTATACCGAGGCCGACTCGGAGGATGCGGACGAGAGTGGCGCGCCTACAGCCAGTCCTGGTAGCCCATGGATGAGTGCTGGGATCCGAACCGCCATAATCCGTGTACGTGCTCGCTTGCTTTGACTGTTTCTCTGGTCAATGAACAGTTTCCTGCAGCTTCGCGCGATAATCAAGGGTGTCCGTGTCTCTCCCCAGCGTCGCCAGCGGTGGATCGACCTCATCAAGAGGAAGCGTGCGGATGAGATCGTGCACAATACGGAGTTCCTGCTCATGTTGATCTTGGATGTGCGTACGCGTTGGTCCTCAACTCATCAAATGTTACGTGAGTGGCAATCCGTGGGCGTGCAGGCTGGTGCTGATAACTAGACTAGGCCGGGCGCTCGACTATGAGGAGATTATCAAGGATTATGTCTCCCTCGAGAAGGATCTCCGGCAGTACGAGCTGTCCGATGAAGACTGGCAGGCTATCAAGCTCGTCACGGGCTGGCTGAAGGCTTTCCGTGAGGCGACAACAGATATGTCGCGCACCTCCCGTCCCATGCTATCCACCGTCCATTCAACTTTCCGTGAACTCCAACAACATCTCAAGACGAGCTTGGCCGAGCTACCAGCCGGGACGCCATCCGAGATCAAGGAGGGCCTCGCCAACGCTCATCACAAACTTGCCGAATACTACTACAAGTTTGATGAGTCACATCTATATACTTGGGCGAGTCGTGAGTACGTCAACTAGTTTTGTCTCGTCATACTGAACTTGGTTGTAGTACTTGACCCCCGGATGTCATACGAGGGCCTGAAGGACGATTACGAAGACGACGACGATCTCCTCGATTACCTTGAAGACGCGAAGAAGGCTCTTCATGAGCACTTCCACGATCAATACTTAGCCTCGTCGCGCTCATACACCCAGGATCCAGCAACTGCTTTGACATCGACCTCATCGGCGTCCACATCAACCTCAACATCGGCAGCTACGTCGGCCAACACGTCGCCCTCAAAACTGCGGCTTGGCGCTCGATACAAGAAGCGCAAGCTTGCCGTTCGGGACGAGCTCGAGGAGTACTTCACGCTCCCACTGGAGGACTTCGAGACTTGTGATCCAATCGAGTGGTGGATGGGACGCAAGGCTCGCTTTCCCAACCTCTATCGACTGGCTTGCGATGTCCTGTCTATCCCTGGTAATGCACCTTGTTCTTGTGAAGGTCATTGTACTGACATCTTGATATAGGATCAGCTGTTGCTGTTGAGAGGGTGTTCTCAGGAGGTCGTGACACGATCTCTCTGCGTCGCGCTAGTCTTCAGCCAAACACGATACGTGTTCTGATGATGGTCAAGCACCGTCTTCGCCTTGCACGTAAGAGGATGGAGAAGGCCGACGGCGTAGTGTAGCATTTTTCTTGATTCTACAATCATTATATACCGTGGACACCGTATACACCGTTCTTGCCCGTACCCTGGACCGTACCGTACCGTCTTAGGTCTTCAAATGTGGACCGGTGGTACGGAAACAGATTGCTCCTGGCCAGCACACACCGTTCCCGTACGGACCGTAGCCGTCGTACTGACGGTGTCCAGCCCTAATCAGCCGCAGAGAACGCATGCGATGCGAATGGTCACGAAGCTGCTCTATCCCGGACTGGTCACTGCTGTACATGGTGCGACACAAGTCGACGTGTAGTGAACACGTCCCCGTGAGAGGTAGATATCGGCGCAGATATTCGGCGAGCTCCCTGCTTTGGGGGACGATGTATTGCCACAATAGTGGCGTCCCATGCGCAATGCGTCGCCAAGACTTGCAGACGCGCGTGATGGTGTCATCCAGCTTCGGTGTGGGATTGGGATATCCCCAGCCGGAATCGAGCAGCTCGCGGAGGTGCAAGAATATCTCGGAGAGGAGCTCGGCGGGCAGACGGTGTATAGGACCGTTCATGCGAGCGAAGATCCTAGCAGATCGCCGGGACGCCGGTTCGACATGCTTGGCCTTTCGGTTGGTCCGAGCACGCTGCAAAAAAATCATTAGAGCACGTAAAGGAACAGTAGCATAATTACACACCTTGCTTTTAGAGTCAGTCGTTGGGTTGCGCTCAGAAGCGTTGTTGTCATCACGGACGATTACTTCCGCTTCAATCTGACCCCTCGCCCGCTTCCGCGCAGTTGACTTGCTGACTCGGCCTCGAGAGCCAGCTAGGCTTGCGGTGTCACCCAAAGCGCCAGCCGAAGCGTCTTTGGATGTAAGAGCCTGTATCCTTGTTGAGCGGCGCATGTCGGCGGTGGTGGTGGTTACGGTTCAAGATCAAAGCACGAGCATGCACTCGTCAACAAAACGTGGAGATCATGTGACTGCCACGCTACCTCCCTTCGAAATTCTTCAACTAGCGACTCCAACACCACTGGCATATAACCAATCCATTGAAGGCAGAGTCAGACGGCACCGTATACTTACACAACGCGCTGCGGAGGTCTGACGCACCACACCGCAACGCACAAAACGAGGTAGCTATAGGATAACGGACAGATACAAGGAGCGTGGCGCGCGCCCTAACGGACGCGCACGGTCGGGACGAATAATGGTAAGTAGTAAAAACACAAGGTATCAATCGAAGCGAGCCAACGGCGAGGTAACGGAGAACGAGTGTATGGAAGCCGCGAATGTACGATAGCCGCGAGTGTACGGTATCGGCGAGCATATGCATGTCAACGAGCCAAGGTCCATCCGCGTCCGTCCCGCCCTATCAACGTCAGTGCAAATCCATCCATCCCCGGGCGTGCCATGGGGCGGCAGGCAGGCATAAGTCACGTAGCAGAGAGCGAGGACTGTCGTGCGTTCGTCATCATATCAGCGACGCCGTCGGTGGCTGATTGGCCTGCTGTTGCTGCTGGTTCTGCTGCTGGCCAAACAGCGACTGCCCGAACGAGGACTGCGCCATAAAGCCCGTCGGCTGCGAGCTGAGGCCACCGAAGGCCCCGGTCGGTTGGGAACCCAAAGCACCGAATGCGCCTGTCGGCTGTGAACTCAAACCACCGAAGGCGCCCGTCGGTTGAGAGCCCAAACCACCAGCGTTGAACGACGGCATCGGCGGCGCGCCACTCCCACCCAGCGCGAACATCGTCTGCGGCCGGAATGGGTTCGCGCCCCCAGTCATCTGTGGTCGAAGCCCCACCCCCGTCGTCGCACCCGACCCCGGCCCCGAGGACGTGCCCCCGAGACTCCCGCTGCTAGTATGCATCGAGAACTGCGACGGGGCATTTCCTGCCTGTCCGTTGGCCTGCCCATTCGGTTGAGATCCAGTCACAGCCGGCGTCGCCGGTGACGACCCTGGGATCGGCGGCAGTGACTCCAGCAAGCTCGCCCCAAACGACGACGAGGGCTTGAACGGCTTCAACGACGACTGGAAGCCCGTCGTCTGTGGTCGCAAGCCACCAGAGGCGCCCGTAGGCTGCGATGTCAGACCCGTCGGCTGCGACGAGATGCCCGTCGCATGCGAGAAGAGGGACGCCGACGTCGTTGTTATCGTCGTTGACGTGTTCTGCGGGTTCAAAGACGACGCGCCGGAGAACAGCGAGGAAGAGGCATTGTTGTTCTGCCCATTGCTCTGGTCGCTCTTCGCAAACGACGACGCGACGCTGCTCATATCCGTCGGCCCCGCACCCAGCGCACTCGAGTTGAACCCGAGCCCCGACGAGCCCGCGCCCGTCTGCTGCTGCTGCTGTTGCGAAGCCCCACCGAACAACGAGCTCCCCATCCCGCCCGTCTGACTTCCGCTCCCAAACAGCGACGCGCCAAAGCCAGTGGTCTGCAGCTGCAGCGGGCCGTTCTGGCCATTTTGCTGTTGCTGACCGTTCGGTTGCTGCTGGCCGTTCTGCTGGCCGTTCTGCTGCTTCCCATACCCCATCGCCAGCTCCATCAGCGTCGGCACCTTCGGTACCGGCGGTGGCGGCTGCACAACAGGCCCGAACGGATTCTTCGTCCCCGTCTGGTGCGTCTTCACCGGCTGCGGAGGCGGGCTCGCGCTCTTCATCGCACCCAACGGCGCCGACGCGGGTCGCGCAGGCGCCTCGGGCTGTTGCTGCCCGCCCGCGCCAAACAGCGACGCGCCAAACGACGGCGTCGGCTGGAAAGGCTGCTGCTGACCGTTCTGTTGCTGGCCGAGTTGTTGCTGCGATCCGAAGGGAGAGGACTGGAAGGGTTGTTGTTGGGATTGGAAGGGCTGTTGCTGCTGCTGTCCGAAGGGCGCGGCCTGAAAGCCCGTCGTCTGCGGCAGCACCGAGCTCGCGCGGAACGGATTCGACCCCGTCATCTGCGGCGTCAGCGCATTCGCGCGCAGCGTTGTCCCCGGGAACTGCGGCAGCTGCACCCCCGCCGTATTCGACTGCTGCTGCTGCTGTCCATTCGGGAACGACCCGTTGACCTGCAGCGACGGCATACCTGTCATCTGCGGCTGCTGCGGCATCGCGCCCATCGACGCCGAGCCGGTCATACCGTTGAGACTCGGGTTGAGCCCGTTGAATTGTGGTTGGGAATGTGAGTCGGGAAGGAACGACGAGAATGGACGATGGCCAGTGGCTTGGGGTTGGAGAAGCTGCTGTTGTGGTTGCTGTTGCTGCATGCCGAAGGGGTTGAAGCCCGTCTGTTGCGGCGCGACGAAGGGCTGCTGCATAGGCATGCCTGTCTGTTGAGGCATCATACCGGGCTGTTGCATAGGCATCCCAGTGATTTGGCGCTGAACGAAAGGATTGGCGATCTGGTTTTGCTGGAAGTAGGCAGAGTTGGGACTGAATCGAGACATTAGTCACTGGGATAAATCGCTGAGCAGAAAGCTGACCTGTTGGTCTGGGGGTTGAACATGGTGGGTTGCTCCTCCTCGATTGCCGCGAAGAAGTCGATGACATTCTTGTTCGTGGACGTTGAGGGCGTAGTCGCATTTGATGGTGTAGAGGACGAGGTAGAGGGTTTGTCTGCGAGGTTGCCGAGATTAGTCCAGAGGACGACATTCACGTAGCCGGCGAACGTACCTTCGGGTTTCGACCTCCGTGCGTCAGTCTCCTTCACGATACCCTTATCGACGGCCTCCTTGTTGGCGCGGTATTCGATGCGATTTTGCTCAAAGTTGGGGTCGTCGAGGTACTCCTGCAATGCGCTGGCGAGGGACACCGGTGCCTATGAGGATTATTAGCACTGCACCACAAACAAGTGTGGTGTACATACATGCTTGAGGTTGGGTATGGAGACGTTGAGGAGGTTCTGCAGTTTCCGTGCGACACCGAGGAACTCAACGACCTTCTCGGTCTGCTTGCAGAAGTGTTTGTAGATCTTGAGCGCGGCCTCTGCGTCGACATGGGACATCTCGAAGTAGTGCTCTGGATTCTGGTAAGTATACCGCAAGTAATGTTGCGTATATCAACGCACCGAGTAGGTTGATAACACCCTCATTGCCGGCCTGAAAAAGGATGAGGAGATCCTTCACAAGCATGCGCAGTGCGGTTATCGTGAGCTCGTCCTCCAAATCATCGAGATAAAACTAATGATCGGTCAGACACGATAACGATAGCAAGGCAAGCGACGCACCCTGCACTCGACGAGAGCGTCAATCATTCGATGTACCGCCTTCGTCTCCCTCAAGAGGCCCTTCTCGACCGTCATGACCCGCAGCTTCCGACCCATGACCGTCTTGCTTCGCGACACGCCCGCACTCGCAGGCTTGCTCCGCTCGCTCTTCGCCTTATACTTGCTGACGTTGATCCCAAGCTCGTCGTCGACAACGTGCGAGTTGCGCATATCGCGGTTGTTCTCCGCCTGCACGCGTATCGCATCGTGCTTGAGCTCGCTGAAGGCGCGTATTCGCGAGTCGAGGTAGATGGCGTAGTGCTGGAGGTTCTGCGGGGCCTGGTAGCCTGCGAGAGGAGGTCAGCGGATCCGCACCCCGCACGATCAGCGACGCCACGCACCCTCCCAATTCCCCGCCGAGACGTTCCGTAGGCGTAGGACGTCGTGCGAGCAGAGGAAGCCGAGCACGTTATCCGTCGCGCCGCTGCGCATCATGGTGTGGAGGACGATGAGGGCCTTGAACACGACCTGCTAGGCGTGAGTTGTCGGCTTCTGTGCGCCTGAAGTAAACACGCACTATGGCATTCGGTTCGCGGAATCGCGGGGCAAGGGCCTTGCAGACATCGCCCACGGCGCCCTCCTCGGACCATGTCGCGGCGATGATGGGCTCGAGGTACTGCACGGCATCAGCGGGCGCGCCCCTCGTCGGCGACGTGGCGTACCTTCGACTTTGGCGGGTTTGCCTTGGGCTTGCAGGCGAGCTTGACGACCTTGTCGAAGCTAGACATGACGGGCGGAGACAAGGATGCCCTCGACGTCGCCGACGACGACGGCGAACTCAAACAACTGGTATTCCGCCGCTGAACGAAGTTACTCATTTGGGCCCTGTCATGACATACCGGCCAACACCGGAATACTCCCACGGTTCAACTTCCTCAACATCGTTGTGCGCTCGCATCTCAGGCGGGCATATTCTGCCGAGGGTGCTCGACGCGAGAGCAGGAAGAAGCAGGAAGGGTCGCCTCACTGGCTAAAAGGCCCCAAGATTCTACGTCTACTTTGAACGACCCGCCACGACGACAACTTGTCCAGGCACTCAAATGTCCGCGAGGGGACGGCAGACTTTCCGTCGCACAATAGGAGCATTCAGATCTGTCATACGATTGCTGTCTAGCTATAGTGACTATACCCCCAAGTTTGACGCCTAAGAGAGGAGGCTAAAATCTGAGGCCTGAGGAGCTGTCAGCCGGCCGAAAAGGTATCGAATAATCCCGCTGCGTAATCGACCAAACCGCAAGTACACTGCTTGTTAGAAGTCCTGAGCTTCGTGAGATACGGCAAAAGGGCGTTCACCTCATGTCCTCGTCTAAAAAGCATCACGGACCCTAACACGACTGTCAGCGCGAGGACGATGCACGTTGAAGAATCTACGGCGGAAACCACGAAGCTGAACCATTGCATCTTCTCAGCCGGCAAAAGCCAGCCTCGAGATTGCAGCGAGGGAGCGACCATGCACACGCGTAGGATCTGCTCAGGGGCCGCGCCTGTAAGCATATGCAATCGGACTTTACGCGTTCGCGCTCAGTACGCCCTTCCGTTGCCAAGGGCTGCGACGGCGATATTCAATTCGTGGCAAGGAAATCCTTTAGTCCAGATGGAAGTACCGTGGTCAGGACCCGCCGTCAATCCCAGCGGAAACTCGAGGCTGAAGTTGGAATTCGTCCAGGTAGATTGGTCACGTGACGTATTTCGGCGGAGGAAGACCTCGCACAAACAGGTGCCCAACGGCAGCCCCAGTACTTGGGAAGACATAGATGTATTTCGATGGCATGGGCTTGACGGAGAGGGTACCAAGCGAGGGAGAGAGAGAAGGGAGGGTGACGAGAGCTGAACGGGGACAAGGCAGAGCAGAAGCACGACTTTGAGCGAGAGTTGAAAAGGGTTCTGTGCTGGTCCGAGTATGAGACACGTATATCAGTGAGAGACATTGAGGCGCACCCTCGATACCACACGACGACCACGGCGCGAAGTCCGCAGTTCACGCCAATCGTAAGTCGACCTAAGCTACAAGCGCCGCTTTCGACTTCGGATAACTTCGTTATACAGCCAGAGAAGGATGAGCTAGCAAGAGGGAGCGGAAGGGCGCGGCTTGAAGGGAGATTGAGCTACCCGCGAGCGGTGGCGCAGGAGATCATGGTGGTGGGAAGCAAGCTATTTGATCGCCATTTTCGACCCGATCTCGTCGCTCCCCGTCGCCGTCTGCGGTGTCGAGGCCCCTGTTGAGCGTCTACAGGGACGACGAACCCTTTTGAGTATCAAGAGGCCGTCGGAAAGCATACGAGGGCTTATCTGCGCGCTAAGACGTTCACTTCGGGCGCCTACCGCCTTCCTGTCCTCGGACGCCGCTCCGGAGGAGTTGTATATCTGGGCGAGTTCTCTCAAGCATCTAATTGAAGTTGAACTGTAGCTCATGAATCCTTAGGTACATAGCGTAGATATGTGTGGCATCGTGCCAAATGTGAACAAGAAACGATCTTGTTGCGATTGGCGCTGCTTGTCCACGTATCGGGCGTCTGCTGGGCTCGCCTGTCGCGCCGTCTACCTGGCCGCCCTTGCATATTCAAGGAGTGCAGTTCTTTCGAAGATAGGGTATGGGATGGAGATGCAGGTAGGTGCCGAGGGGGAAAGTGCGACGCATGCGCATGCCGTGCATCTGCGAACTTGCAGCCCTAAAGCTCAAGACTTGTTGGAATTTGGAGGTCGAAGGGCGACACATATATGCGCCACTAAGGCTTCAGTCTACGCGCTATGAAAGAGCAGATAAGGTGAGCCACGGGCGGTCGAACACAGCGATCGAGCGTACGTGAGGTGCGTTTACTGAAGCCAGCTCAGCACCCAAGCGCTAATGGGCCTTTTACATAGGAAAGATGGCTTAGAACGCACATATCCCGGCTCAGCGCGTTGAGTGGTGGCTGCTGTCGCGAAGCACAGACGCAGGGTGTCAATCTCAGCAAGAGAGGCGAAGTGCTCAATAACGTTGCATGAGTGCGCGAATGTCTGCGACGCCGGGATGCGCGGCTCTACAGCACCCTGGTCATTTGTACGGATAGCTAGGCTGCATTGCGAGGGCAGCTGCTCAGTGCAGGGCGGCCAGAAGGACAGCGAGCGCGATGAAGGTGTCGAGGGCAGGTGCGTGCTGGTCACAAGACGACAGGCTCGGGATTTCCGCCTCATCTACCCAACTAGAAGTCCATAGGCATCTACCTGCCGAGTGGAGTGTGCTGACCACGTTGGGTTCCATGCAATTATCGAAGGCCGAAGTGGAAAGGGCGACTGACGAATACGCGGCAATCGAGCTTCGCTGTCCACTTCGACGTGGCAAGGGCACCGTGGGGCGATAAGACGCCTCGAGTTTTGGGAAGGCTCCAAGCTGTCGAATTAGGTGCGTTGAAGAGTATCTCGACATCCTAGGAGACGGTACGGGAGGAAGATGGCAGTTCACGTTAGCCCAAGCCTGGAAGGTCTTCACTGTTTCGTCGCCAGTCCTGCACCCAGCCATCGTATTTGGATGACCACGCAGAATTTCGGGTACGTGCTTACCCTCAATTTTGGAGAAAGCTCAGAAGCTCACCAAACTCGCAGAACCTCTGCAGGATAGAGTACGCGCAAGGATGCGCAGATTTTCGCGCGTTCATTCGGTAACAGCCAGTCCAGGACAATGACAAGCCTTAGCGAGACCTGGTGACGACGGTGGCGGCGATGGATATCAGTCCTTTCGACGGCTTCGCCGTGGCAATGCGCGAGGCGAGGCCATTATTGACTTCAATGACGGATAGCCGGGTTCCCGATCTGCGGGTAAGCAGTCTATTCATCCCAATAGAGACATAATTGACGAACTTTGTACTTAGTAGGCATTTCACGGCGCGTAACGAGTTCCTGCGCCTGCGAATAACATGGCCCAGAAGCCCATCGGCCTCGCCCTCAAGTTGAACCTCATCCGACGCGTTGACCTCGAGGCTGGGTGGCAGAGATTGTTGATGCCTGTGTGACAATGGCGGCTCGCGCCTGATCAGCAGAGGAAACTATTTTGGAAGCGTCATCGCGACCGCCGCCCTTTTCCACGCGCCTTTCCATCTCTTCCCAACCGCCTCTCTCTCTCGTCGCCTTCACGCGTCGAGAGCCTCGCTCGCCTTACGAGCACCTCACAGCCTACCACATCCGCATAATTCACCGTACAATCAACAAACACGAACCCGAACGACATAGACGGCCGACAAACCCAAGCCTCGATCGTCGCTCACGAACATACGCACACAACCTCAACGACAAAGCAACACCACCCCAATCCACCCTCACGAACATAGCGCACGGTATGCCGGCGAGGACGAAGAGGGCAGCGACGGGCAAGAAGGGTCGCCGCGCGACAGCCAACAAAGGCCAGCAAGCCACCCGACGGCCTACACCCGATCCTGCTTCAGACGCGCCCGCCGTCATTTCTACCTCGACGCCCGACGTCTTCTACGAGCCCCTCGGCCCTCCTCCCCATCGTAGGACCTCCCAAGACGGCGCTGGCGCCCCCTCTACCCCTCTACCATGGATCCCGAGCACGCCTCCGCCCAGACCTCGCTTCTTTGACGAGAACTCTCCGCCCACCACCACCTTCAACACGTTCGAAAGAGATGGCCAGCTATACAGCCGCCTCTCTCCCTCGCCCCGCACCCAATGGGCATCGGACGCAGGTGTCAATCGTTTCTCCCCTGACGTATCGCCCGTCATTCGCCAGGGTCGCTACGATCCGCCTTCCCCGTTGCAGAAGCTGCCCCCTTATCGCACGCCGGAGAATATGGAGGACACAAGCGCCTTACTGGACGCCTTCTATGACGGGCCTTCAACTCCCACCAGGGCATCGTACAAGAGTTCGCCGGGTATCCTCGGTCGTCGCGGCGATCGACGCACGGAACAAGCCAGCGAAGAGGCTGCAGTCGCGCCTCAAGATGACGACCCGTTCGTTGCTGCGGCACAGGATGCAGAGCATCCTGACGCCTCCGTCACTGTTGCAGCATCAGATGCTCCGGTCGACGTTGTAGGAGAGGAACTGGTTGAGGGCGAGAAAGATGCAGAAGAAAAGTGAGTTCCTTGCTGATATCTCGCGATTATTTCCTAACCAGTACATTCAAGGCATAACGGACGATCGGGCAAAGACCACGAAGACGACGCAGATGTCAGTGCGCCAGCGCACGATACAAAGGAAGGCGCTGCAGAAAATGCTTCGCTTCCTTCAGGCCCCGAGCTTGCAACCTCCTCAGTCCTCACGACTGTGAAAGAGCCTGCTGGCGTGCGCGCAGCTTCCCCGCTCGAACAGGACTCGCAGCCTACCCATCAGTCTGCTCCCTCGAACGCTTGCGAGGCTCCCGAGCTCGATGACGATGCATTGTTTGCACCTCGTCCGGACGAGGGACACTTCCTCGCAGACGGCCAAGAAACTGGTTACCAGCTGGAGTCGAGTGGGCTCAATAACCGTCAACCCAATGACTTGCTTGTGAGGTACGCAAATTTCACTACAATCCATGAATCGACTGGCTAATCATGTACTGAAAGGTACGATGAGGTTGCGGGCCCCTATGATCAAGCACGAAGTAAGCGCAAGCGCGCGCGTTCTCAATCGAAAGACGGAGAGCGTTACGATCAAGCATCCCATGACGAGGCCGACAAGCGCCGCAGGGCGCAGAAGCGTCTCCGCAAGGAGCAGGATGGGCATGTTCACGCAGGGCCTGCAGCGCCGGACACATTGAGGTATGGGCATTCCGCGCCAAGATTGAACATTCGCTCATGCGCATATAGATCACCTCGAGCATATGGCATGGCCGCCGCGGAGCAGCAGCAACCGGAGGATGTGCAGGATGCTCGTGATGATGCTTATGCGAGCGCCCCTCGGTTTCGTGCGACGACACGACCTCCTCACCATGAAGAAGCTCAGCATCGACTTGTCTTGGCGCACGCTCTTGCGCCAGCTCAGCTTCCGCCGCCGCATCAATATCAACAACATCAGCAGCAGCAGCCAAACTACGGACCAGCGCTTTTCGCCCAAGCGCCAGCTCAATGGCAGCTGCAACAGACGCCTGGTGTTGTCTACAACCCACACCCCTTCGAAGTGCACTATCCTCAGCTCGGCTATGGGGTCTGCTACGATTCTTGTATTCTGCCGATTTCGCCATTCCCCGTCCCTCAACCACAGGACTACGGTGTTCAGAACCCTCCACCACATCAGTGGGCGCCCCAGCAACAGCTGCATGCACACCATGGCGCGCACACGCACTCAGCCGGTGTTCACCAGATGCCCCTTGCGGACCAGGTCGTGCAAGGCGCTCAGCCCAGTGTCGCTCCTCCGCAGCAGCCTCAGCTGGCGTCAACCACCCAGCCTGCGGCTCCCGCGGCCGCTCAGCCTACTCCAGCAGCGCCCGCGACCCTGTCCTTCGCGAACGGCGCGCCTCCTGCCGTCCATCCACCGCCCGCTGGGATACTCTGCAAGTGGCACGCACGCTGCACATACGTGTTCGATACCTCACTCTCGAACGACGACCTAAAAGCGGCCGTCCGAAAGCACTTCGAAACCGAGATCAAGGGCAAATGGGTGGAGGTGCAGGAACCCGGCAGGCGCAGGCCCAGGAAGGAGCAAGTTGAGGTTGGTGGATGGGAGACGCCGACTGCCTGCGCTTGGGGAGGTGTAGGAACCTCGTCCTGCTTCATGAACAGTCAGGATCCTCAACGGGGCGGGCAGAGAAGGGCAACGGCCATGGTCAAACACATCGGCCGTTATCACCTTGGTAGGCCGCATTGGCGTTAGCGGGCTGGTCGCGCTTGCCTCGGACTTTTCTCGACCTTGCTCATGCTTCCTACTTTCATCCTTTCAGGTCTGCGCTCGTACGTATTTATTGTAGCCGGCTCTACCTATTTATTGTCCGTTTCTACCATATCTATCCAATCATCCACTTACCTACCTTAGGTACCCCACCACTATATGAAATGCCCCCGTAACATAACCATCTGTAGCATACCTCCTTTCAATATCTCGAATCGTTTGTACTATTTGCTGTGCTCCGTGATAATTATATTCTATATCAATGTCCATCGTCAACGACTGCAGGCCGTCCAAGCTATAAGGGGATCAATCCCCACCTCCAGTATCGTCGAAGGATGATTTGCCATACTAGTCTCCCCGTAGCAAAGGAACTCGAACCTCCTCGTTGTCGCTGACTGCGTCTCCGCGCTCATTTGTAACTTTGGAGTTTCCCGCGTCCCCGATGATCGGCCGCGCGTCGCCGCGCTCGACCTGTCCCGTTTGAAGTGGAACGTACTCCTTCCCCATCGCGCCTTCGCTCTTGGACGCTCTCTCCTGTGCGAACTGGCGCGGGAGGAGGCAGAAGCCGAAGACGTAGAGCAGGACGCAGAGCTGCAGCGAAGAGTCGATGAGCCGCGAAGCATAGGGGAAATCAACGCGATTCAGACACACCGCGGCCCACGCTCCATGCATCGGGTATGCCCAGTCCGAGACCGTCATATTGGGCATATGCGAGTCCCACTCGTGCAACCCACTTCGTACCTGGTACGCTCCCGTGTCAGAATGATTTCTCTCTCTTCTCTCTGCATAAAAATCTCACCTGCGCTAGTCCCAACCCCACCACGCTCAAGCCAAGCGCAACGTGCGCAATATTCCGCACCGGATGCGCCACCACCTTCGGCCGTCCATGGATATACACCCCGAGCCCGACCTGCACGACATAGAGCGTCACCAGCAACACCCCGACCGCTTGATGCGAATCGTGAATATGCCGCGCGCCTCGTCCGACGACGCCTCCGATTGCAGCGGTCAAGCCGAGGACAACCGCAGGAGCGCCAGCGTACATTTGTAGTGCTTTGTGCGCGACGATCCAGCTTCGCGTGTACGTGCGCGTCAGGCGGGCGACGAGGGCGCCCATAGGGAGGAGTATGCCGAAAGCGAGCGTCATGAGCGCGCCGTGTAGCACGAGCAGTCGGCTAGTGGAGGCGCGGTCGGCGACGTGCGATTGCGCAGGAGTATCTTCAATAGAGTCCGAGTTCCCATCGACATCGTCTGCGGCTTCGCCGTCTTCTTGGAAAACGAGATGTACGTGTCCGGTGCCCGTATGCGCCAGAATATGCGCGCTAGGGTCTGCGCTCGCGGGAGGGAAGGGCGAAAAGGCGATGATGCCAGGGGTGAGAGGTGTGGTCGAGTTCTCCGCATCTTGCTCTCGGGGTACAACGAAAGAAAGTGTTGTCGTCCCGATCCACTGCAATGAGCGCGATCAGCTATCGTCGAAATACAATCTGATATGTGCATACTGATGCTTTAATCTCCGGAATACTTGCTATTCGTGGCGGACGATTCTCCAGACGTGGCTCCATATGGCCTCGCGCAAAGCGCTGGGAAAGAGTCACGGTGCCGTCTGTATTTGGCCAGAGAACAGCCCTACAGGTGCGTCAGAGACCATGAATCATTTACAAACTTATGGCGAGCTCGTCGACGTGCTCGAGAGGAGGGTTGAATGACCAAGTTGACGCACATGTGGGTCTGTGGCATTCTATCGCCCCAGCCAACTGCCATCCATCCCAACGGTTCTTCGAGATTGGTCAGAGCATACTTGAGCAAGAGCAACATCAGAAGGAATATTCCACACTCTGCCAAGGGTGCATATCTTACTTACCTCGATCGTGTCGTCCTTCAACGTCGCATTGAGACACATCCATGGGTTGCATGACCCTGCAGTCGTCTGAGCTGCGGAGGTTATACATCGAGCGACCAATATCCAAGCTAGCTGTCTTGTAAGTATAGACCAGTAGCTCATGATGGAGAGAGTCAAGGGCGGTGACCGTCAGTGCAGTTCGTGTCCAGAGCGTGCTTAGATCGTGGGCATCTCCGATGGTCGCGCTGCCAGCATGGCAGTTCGACAGCGTGACCTGACGAAAGCCGTAAGGCACTGTTCAAGCCGGAACGCCAGCGCAGCTCATGTCCCAGACAACGAAGGTCGGCATCGCGGAATCCAATGTTTTCATGCTTGTCATGAGAGAATGAAGCAAGGGCCGTGAGAACAACGCGGTGCTTGCTGACATTAGGACGGCAATTCCCGAGGACACGTGTACAAGAAAGTCGAACACGACACGTGATTCGATAAATGCAGCGGGCTTCAGATTGAGTACGCTCTCCCTCACGTTAAGCGCTAAATGATGCCACGAAAATTCGCATTCGGTGCGCGGCATTCACGACTGTTGACGGGCATGAGGTCCCAGCTTCACGGTACCCTTGTTCGGTCTTCCACGGATTACCAAGGTACAAGAGCACATTGTATGCGAGAAACTCTTCGTTCCCCCCGATACACTTCACAGCTAATGCAACCTTCAACGCTAGAAGCTGCTGTCGCGGCGTCAGCGGGCTAGACGTCGAGAACCGATCGAAGAATGCTCACGGAGACGAAGCGATCCTGCCTTGCTGAGATCTGTCCAAGCTACTCGTCAGATTCGTTCCCCGAAATGCTGACAACCTCGCCAATGGACGGGTGATTGCGCAGTCCACTCTCGTGTTCTTCCGAAAGCCCGATATTTATCAGGCCAAGGCGAGACAGCGTGCACGACGAGCGCTCCAGGTACTGGTTGAAAATTGCGTCCGGCCATGCCCACTCGCCTGCCACAGGAACTCCCCTTAGGTCGTTCTTGGAGTCGAGCTCGAGCGTGAGGTACTCCAGCTGAGGCGTGACAAGAGCTTGGAGAAGACTGATCAGAAATCGAAGATCAGTAAAGACGAGGTAAAAGTGGCGAAGTCGTGGAAGCAGCGCAACCTCTGGCACGTCGGGGGGAAAGTTCTTATAGACAACGAGGTGTGCCATGTCGAGTGTCTCCAACGCCTTCGACTCGTCTAGGATGCAATATAAGAAGTCGGTGTCCTTGAAATGGCCAGTCTTCAAATACGTGAGCTGCGATAAGATCTGCGAGCTGGGGTATACGGAGATGCCCTTCCCGTTATGGACCCATTCGGTCAGAAGTGGGGCTTCTTCGAAGGTGAGATCCGCGCCAGTGCTGAAGATCTCGGTGATGTGGATGTTTTCCAGGGCTTCGCACGGGTCATACCCTTGCTCTACCACATAGTGCAAGAGGAAGTCTGGAATGATGCACTCGCGCCATCGCGGCACGCTGCGAGTAATCGCCCTGAGGAGTGGCTCGTACACATCGTGTCCCGACAGCAAGTCATTTGCTACGTCCACACTCGTGCAATCCAGCTCTATCGAAAAAGGCGTTTCCGCCGATCGCTGAAGGACTTGCACGACGGCGGAGCAAAATTCACGTGCCTGGTCGAGCTCGTCCCACCACTCGACACCATGCGATAGCGAGTGGAGGTCGATATAGACGTCTTCCGCTTTCCAGAGGTGCGCCTCGTAGCTAACCACGACAGAGCGCCATCTGCTGCATACGCCGCGGAGTCGGTTGACTGGAAGACGTGCGGAGCTCATAGGATACTTGAGACAAACGTCTGCGCAGACGCGCATGAAAATGACCTCGAGTATCTCGATTGGAAGACGTCGAACGGGGGCCGCAAGTGCGCGCTTTTGACGAGCAAACCCAAGCAGCCGGTCCCGGTGAGCTTGAAGGCCCCGAGCCAGCGCGTGCAGTCGCTTGATCTCGCGATCGAGGTCGGCAGCCTGCAGCTCGGCTTCGCGGGCGACACGGTTGAGCTCGACGCACGAGGAATCGGAAGGACTATCGCCTTCTCTGATCGCCTCGAGCGCTTCTTGCGTCGCGCTTGCGGTGCCGTCGACCGCGAGGTGCCGGTTGCAGCCGGGGCAGAGTGAAAGCTCAAGGTCCCGCATCCAGTACGCGCGCTGAACGCACATAAGTCAGTCTCGCATCTATGGTAAGGCAGCTTGTCACGTACTATGTGTCGTCTTGAAAGCACTCAGACGAGCCCGTCGTGAATATGGTAGAGGACAAGGATGAGGCGAATCTATGGACTCATTCGTTCCTCAGGTTGGGGGACGCCGCTCTCCACCGCCATCTTGATGGGCGGCAGGGAGCGGCGACAGGCTCGAGAGATCCCGGGCTCAGCGCATGAGCGGGACACCCCGACCGGGATCTCAGAGCCGGGGAAACTTAAAGTCTTGAAGTCACGAAATTCTCACACAGAACTCACACACAGAACTCAAAAAGGGAGCGGTGGGCGGGTGCTGAAAGAGCGTACGCTCGTACGGCTCTGCAGATGTCGAAGGTGGCCGATCGAGCCAAGCAGTGGCGATCGGAAACCTTCGATCATCTCCCTTCGTCCATAGACCAACCTCCGGCCCGACCCTCGTTCCTCGGACCTTGCCGGACTCACAATCTATGGACTCATTCGTTCCTCAGGTTGGGGGACGCCGCTCTCCACCGCCATCTTGATGGGCGGCAGGGAGCGGCGACAGGCTCGAGAGATCCCGGGCTCAGCGCATGAGCGGGACACCCCGACCGGGATCTCAGAGCCGGGGAAACTTAAAGTCTTGAAGTCACGAAATTCTCACACAGAACTCACACACAGAACTCAAAAAGGGAGCGGTGGGCGGGTGCTGAAAGAGCGTACGCTCGTACGGCTCTGCAGATGTCGAAGGTGGCCGATCGAGCCAAGCAGTGGCGATCGGAAACCTTCGATCATCTCCCTTCGTCCATAGACCAACCTCCGGCCCGACCCTCGTTCCTCGGACCTTGCCGGACTCACAATCTATGGACTCATTCGTTCCTCAGGTTGGGGGACGCCGCTCTCCACCGCCATCTTGATGGGCGGCAGGGAGCGGCGACAGGCTCGAGAGATCCCGGGCTCAGCGCATGAGCGGGACACCCGACATCGAAGTCGCACAGCGACGCGTCAGCGAATGCGCTGATACCCCAACCGAAGGAGCGCGCGACGGAGACTCTGGACAGCACCAAGCAAGACCCCACACGGCCGCGATGCCCACGAATTTTGGAGCACCTGTGGGAAAATCAGCCTGAGACGCTTGTCTCAGTTAATGCGGCGACAATAACAAGCGGATAGAGCGTCGTGGGCGTCGTGGGCGTCGTGGGCGTCGTGGAACACAGTAGGTAATTGAGCAGCATAGAACATAGTAGATTTGCAAGCAGTGCAAGGGGTGCGTGACCTGCGGGGATGTGTTCTGCAAGCAGGCAGAGAATAGGGGCAAAATGAGAGTGATATGTACATTTGTGCTGGGACGCATGTCCCATACACGGCAGCAGCATACAAGCGGCAAGGCGTCGTGGGCGTCGTGGGACAGGGGAAAGGACGTACCCCGTGAGGGAGATTTCGCTGATCGACCGCGAATACGCTTTCTAAACGAGGCATCTTGTGCTCGCAAGGTACTCAAGCGGTGTCAACGAGACCCCCCCCCTCCTCTGCAAGCTTGTCCTGATGTCTGGATGCTGAAAGAGCGTACGCTCGTACGGCTCTGCAGATGTCGAAGGTGGCCGATCGAGCCAAGCAGTGGCGATCGGAAACCTTCGATCATCTCCCTTCGTCCATAGACCAACCTCCGGCCCGACCCTCGTTCCTCGGACCTTGCCGGACTCACAAGCTGCTGACCGCCCCTCAAGCGCACGGAAACCACGTGTTGGACGCAACGGCGCCGGCAATTGCCGCCGAATGTTCAACTCGGCCTCCCAGTTGTCTGCTGCTCTGTATCCCCTGCAGCTTACATCTCTGTCTACGGCTAGTAGCTGCCCCTCTGTCTCCGGAAGGAAGGAAGTCTTCTCGGACACCCACGCAATAGCGGATACCATGGGGTCCATCGAGATTCAAGACCCCGACATCGCCCGCACACTGCACGCAGTTCTCGCACCGGCCAAGCACCAGCCGCAGTCAAGAGCACAGTTCGTTTGAACATAGCTTCATGATGTGAAGGTGCGTTTGCGATTTCTGGCCGCGGGTAAGCGAGCAGCGGCGCAGTATTCCGGCACTGCACGGTGGAGTGTTGACTCCACCGTCCGCCTTTATAATGCACATCTTTGCGCGACTGCATCTGCATCTCACAACGCACCTCCATCTTCCCGCAAACCCGTGAAGTGAGAGAGCCTCAGCGACCGTAATAGCCCACCAACCATCATGCAACTCGTCACCTTCTTCACCCTTGCCTTGGCCGGCGTTGCGTACACGGCACCGACGGGCATCGACTCTATCGAGCCTTCCGGCAGCGCTATATCCAGCAGCGAAATTGCTAGCAACGCCGGCTACTCTGGATCCATTCCCGCTTTTAGCTATCCCGCTGCTCCCTCTGGCTCGGGAGGTCCCTCGAGGTCCGCCTCGGGCCATTCGGTATCCCAAACCATCGAGCCCTACAGCTCCGTGTCCAGCGATCTCGCTGGGTCTGCGTCGAGCGGTCCCAGTCACGCAGCGTCGCTAAGCTTGTCGCTGAGCGGACTGCACGTCTCAGCTTCCAGCGGCCCCTTCGGCTCGGCATCCAACGTGCCCTCCACCGACTCGGTGTCGAGCTTCCCCTCCCACTCGGGATCGAGCGGTCCTTTCGCGTCCGCTTCCGGAGGACATGATGGTCCTGCGTCGAGTGTGTTTGGCGCTCCGACTGAGTCCGCGTCTAGCAAGCCCTTCGATTATACGGCGAGCAGTATTGCCACCTCCGCAGTCGATCCCAGCGTCGCCACTGCGTCGAGCGGACCGTTCTCATCCAGACGCGAGCACTCGTCCCGCCTTCATAGCGCGTCTGCAGTCTGAGACAGCCTTACCTATGTGATTCCTGGTGACCAGGACGATGAACAAGGACAGAGCGAGGACTCACATATTTATTCAACGGACAACTCGGACATTTGATTCATCTCTGTATCGTATCGCATACGATCTGTATCCCTCCAGTCGCACTTGCGTGCATCGCTTATGCCTCGGACATTATTGCCTGAACACGCCTTCCATTGGACTATTTGTATGAGATGTCTCGGTGACCTGCGAACCCTGCGCAAAGAGCACTCGCCACAAAACATCATGATATTGTGGCAGATATGATAGCCATTCCACTGTCACCACAACAGTCTTCAAAAATACGTCTTAAGAGAAGCTTACGATAACTGCGCCTACGCATTTCAATTGTCGATGGAAGGATTCATGGTTTGAGGCGAGCGCTCGTGAACAGATTGGCCCGCGCGTTACGATCACGTGACTAGCTGGTCTTGCCACCCGTGTGGTCACAGCGCAGCCACTGCACTTTCCAAGCTTCCTTTCACCCACCGTCATCTCCAACGAGCAAAGAGCCAGCAAAGCCTCAGAATTCTCACTCACCTGAACGTGCCTCATTCACACAAGACAAAATGGCCGCCAACAACACCAAGCCACTCGAGAACGCGCAGAAGGCGCCTAATTACGACCGTGAGTGGCAAGGCCATGCTACGCGTCAAGCGTCCTCATCGCCCTTAGGTTATTTTGCAGCGTATCTTATCGTCATGAGCGGCAAGATTCCGTCAAACTTCTCTCCCAATGGCGATCCAGACGCTCTACGTCGGCTGGCCGAGCGCGTAGCGCCAGGCGCGCTCAACCGTGCCACAAACGAGGGCGCAGATTTCCTGCGCCCGTATGATACGGCTCTCTGGGATAGCGTGTTCGCCAACTTCCTGCCAGGCCCCAACGGAACGTACACGTTCCTTGGACAAGTTATGGACTTCAGGGATCCGATGCTCTGCGCCAAGCTTTTTCACCTCATGAAGCGATTCCGCGACGAGCACATCCACAGAGCCCATCAGACGCCGACGCCAGGAGGCGTCAGCAACACTGCTGCACAACCCCAGCCACTGCAACGCACCGCGTCGGCTCAAGCTGTTCAGACGGTCCACGCCACCCCTGCGCCACGACCATCGCCACAAAACACCATTTCCCTCGAAGAACATCCCACGCCGTCCCACAATTTCCCAGCTACCCAGGCTTCTCATAAGACCATCAATCATCCTCGGGATGATGATACCCACGAAGAACGACCCGCGAAGCGCGCTAGGCACCAGGCGCCTGATGCTGTTGTTGCACCTTCCCCCAACCCCAGGCGCCCTCAAGTCCACTCCTCCACCAAGCCCCGCACGCCTCCTGGGAAGCCGCGTCGGTGAGTACATTGTCAATGCCATACTATAGATCGCTCACCTCCATGCGTAGCGCGCACCCGCAACAAAGACCCGTCTCAACCCAACCTCCCCACCACGCGAACCCGAACAGCAACGCTGGGTGCGTTAAGCTCAGAAAAGCCCTTCTGAGAGTAGCTAACGATAAACCGCGTAGTATGATGCCTGCTCACGCCGGCTCTACCCCCTACCCAAGCCCTCCTCAGGCCGACCTTCCCCCACGAGGGCCATTCTTCGATCCAAGGTGTCCCGATCATGTGTACTTCGTACATCCACACGACGGCCGTAGACACTGGGTTCCGCGTACTGCGCTCCCGCCCGCCCAACGACATATCCCCCACCCTTCGCAAGCCGGCGGACCATCTGTACAGCGGTAAGCGCCTTGTATACATCTACGCCGCCAGTCTCTGACATACCTTCAGCCCCGCAGTCGTGAACAGACTCGCCGCTGGCCCTCGCGCGCAGCTGCCCACTCCTCCCCTCACCGTCTCCCCCGCCGAGTCCTACACCGCCAACCCCCAACCACCCACCACCAGCGTCAACAACAGCAACGCCGCGCCCACGCCCACAGCCCCGCCCGGCCTCATCCCCTGCCGCTGGGGCTTCTGCACGCATACCTTTTCCACCGACCAGCCGCCTGCAAGCATCGGCGAGCACCTCAAGACCGTCCACAGCATCCATCCCGAGGAAGTTCCTCCCGACGTACGGCGGAACCGCGGGAGGCAAGCGGCGGACGGCAAGCGATACATCTGCCACTGGATCAAGAAAGATGGGAGCGAGTGCCGCAATCCGTTGGGTAAAGATGGGCCGGATGTCGGCCCGATCGTCGCGCATGTGCGAAAGCAGCATATCCAGAAGGAGACGTGAAGGCGCCCGGAGCTTGTCGTCAAGGCGTCAAGAGACCGTCGTATAGGCGCGAAGAGCTCGTCCTAAAGGCGCAAAGTGACCATCGTAGAGGCCAGCCAACAGCGACGGCTGGAGATCTGGGATGTGGCAGTTCAGCAACGCACCACTCGTCAACTTGCCACGACTCCGCGCACATCGTCGCTCGCATGCTCCTCGCCGAACTTGTCCTTGCCTCAATGTACGCGCAGCTCGTACCCCGTCTTGCTTCCATCCGGAGACCTGTCTTGCACTTTCCTGGATAACCCGCCTTACTCCGCCGCGGAGAGTCCGTCTTGCTTTCCTTGGAGCGCTTGTATTGAATCACTCTGGGGAGCCTCGCCGAACACCACTGCAAGGCCTGTAATCAGCTGGTATACGATGGTCAGCTCACGACTGCCGCGACGGTGCTCATCGGAGCGAGGGACACCTATGCTTCGTCTTCGCCGGCGTCGGTATGCAGGCCGCAGGGATTCATTCCGCAAGACGGGCAGACCTCGGCCGAAAGGGAGAAACACACCAAGTCCATTCGTGGCACGCGCACACCGCCTAATGTAGACGTAGATACCAGTACCATTACTAACGCGTGCAAACCTGGAATTGTCATTAGTCGAATATAGAGTTAGCAGCATCTTTGGAATCTTACCTCGTTTTATCTTCCGAACCTCGTCGTGTGCTTGAGCCCCCTCTCTCCCTGAAATTCATCATCGTAAGCAAAGTCATGGATCAAGAGAAAGCAAGAAGCGTACCAAGGAGACGGTCATATTGCAAGATCGACGACCGTAGTTCAAGACGATTCCAGCAGTTCGTACACCCTATCGTCCTCAAGATTGTCGACACTCAGAGAGAAGCTCGACGTGCGGTCCTTGAAAGACCGGAAATCCTCACTGTCAAACAGCGACTTCCAATCCGACTCCTGAAAGCCTCTAGAGCAATGTATGGCCCCCAGCGTTAACTGCGATAAGGCGGGGGCTTCAAGGCTGCGCAGAACGGTGCCGAGAACAAGAGTGGTCTGGCCGGCCAGAAAAAGCTCTCGCAGCCGCGGGAGCACAGCGTGCGAAGGCAAACCGAGTCGGATATGGTCAGAATTCATGATGCAGATATCCAAGACCTCGAGCGCTTCGCAGGAAGAGAGAATTTGGCACAGGAAGGGAGAGTCGATCTTACCCGTCTCCAAATGGGTGAGCTGCGAGAAAGGCAATTTCGGCGCGAATCCACTGTAGTCCTGCGTCCAGCGTGTCAGGCGCGGGGAATCCGAAAACAACTCTTCGATGAGATAGAGTTCGCGCATCTCGCCCACGATAGAGCAGGATTCCAGCATCTCCGCCGTGTGCCCGAGGAATTCGGGAAAAATCAGGTAGTCTAGGGCGTTTCCTGCGATGCAACATTCCTTCCACCGTGAGAAGTTCTTGAATAGCATCCTGAGCAGGAGATGCACGTCCTCCGAGTAATGCTCCAGATTGTCCGGAATATCGCCATCAGGTTCCGATGTAACGTCGAAGGAGAACGGTTCAGCGGGAGAACGGTCGAGGTAGAAGGTCACGGCTAAGCGATATTCGTGCACTTCGTTCCCGTTCCGTCCCTTCGTGACATCCATCAGCATCCGTCCCAGGTCGAACTTCAGGCGAGGAGCCCAAAGCTCGGCGTCATGCCGCGCGATGGCCCACCACGTCCGACAAACATGGCTTAGGGACATCGCGGTGAGCATCTGAGTTTTCAGTGGACATGCGAGGGTCGTTTCTGCGCATGCATGTAGAAAGATCTGCTGCCAGAGCTCGGTGGGAATGCGCCGGACGGGAGCTGTAAGCGCGCGCTGCTGCTCTGCGAAGTCGGAGAGCCGCTCTCGGTGCGCCTTCACTTCCTCGGTCAAGGCGGTGAGCCGCATCAAGACACGATCGAGGTCGCGGATTTGCGACTTGGCAGCATCCGCGGCTGCGCTGTGCGCGCGGCAGGAGGTTTCGGAGGGGATGTAGCCTTCGCGGATGGACTGAAGAATGTCCTCGGTCGGATGGAGGGACGCGTCGACAGAGACGGAGCGGTCGCAGTTCGGGCAGAGAGGGATGCGGGTTCTTGTCATAGCGACACGATCTTCTACACGTTCGCGCTGGTGGACCGCGTCAGTAAAGCAGGTCACGCAGGTAGAAGAGCGAGGGACGCACCAGGAGAGCTCAATCGACGCAGGTTGAGGATTACAGGGTATGCGCTGTGCGAAGGGGTCTTGAGCTACGAGGAAGGATAACGCATAGCGACGTACATTCCCGCTGAGAAGTATCAGCGGCACAAAGATTCCTTCAATCCTCGTGGAATAGAGTCCAAGTGATCTGTTTCTTTGCAGGATTGGGAAAGAGTCAAATGCGTGATATGACCGTCGGGAATGAGGATGGGAAGGAATTATTCGCGCGCGCGCCTTGTCCCCAACCTTCATCTGACTGCCCGTATCACCACTGTCTACTATGATATCTCTCCAGGATGAATATAGCTCCTTCTTCTTCTCCCTCGCTCCAATCTTTCAGAGTCTGAGAGCACCCGGAAGTCCAAGAATGCGCTCGACTCTGGACGCATACCCAAACTCAACAATGGGTGCTGATTGAATTTCGCAACCTCTTCCCCTGAGTCCGCGGTACGTCCTCCTCTGTCTCCGTTGATCTTCTCCGGCTCAGCAGCAACGAGTACCACTACTACTAGGTGTCGCCGAAGACCTCCCCTCCCATGTGTAGGTCCATAGCGGTCCTTGCGCTTCTCGGCTTTTCCGGGCCGGCGCACAGCGAACACAGCACGGTCACGTGACTGTGACCGGATCCGAACCCACCTGGGTCACGTGAATGCTCATAGCCACCGCTCGTTGCTTTGCTCTCGCTCTTGCACTCCACACCCAACCCCCACAATGGCTTACTACATTCCGAACTCTCAGCTCTCCCCGCTCTACACCATCCCGCAGGATATCCTGCAGGACCCTCAGACACAGAATATGAACATGCCAGACGGCTACGCGCCGGATATGAATGCGAATGAATGGTACCTGTCCGATGCCGGTGCGTGGCAAAGCCATAGATCGCTACTCCAGTGCTTAATCTATTATACAGAGACATTGGCCAACTTCCAGTACACAAACACAGGGTTCGACGAGTACCAGCCGTCGTTTGACGTGCCCGGTTTCGTCGCCGTGGTGCCAGACCAGCCACCGAGCCCAGCCGATGATGCACCGACACTCTCGAACGACAGTGCTCCTCATACTCTCGAGGCCATTGATTCAGACCCTATACGGACCCTCCAACGCGACCTTGAGCGCATGACAGACGGTTTGTCCCAAGTCGAGGACTGTTACCTGTACAAGGGCGAAGTCATCGACTTCGATAACGATACGTGGTTCATGGAGCGGGGCCTGTGTATCTGGGCGAGGATTCTCCAGCCGGTCATTGAGAAATTCTACCAGAACAAGATAAACCGCTCGGTTGGGCAGCTGCCTGTGCACACCGCAGGCGTTTGTGATCCTAGCGCGCCGATCACGCAGGAACACAGCGACGCGCGGGGTGACGCGCGCGCCACCGATGATTCAGCTATCCCATACGGACTCCCGACCCCTCCTCTCATCCTCGACGCCCCACTCCACAGCCCCGACACCAACCCCCCGACCGACGTCGCGGCCACCGAACAAAGCGCGCAGGTGGCGGCCACTGCCCCAGTCTACAGCTACCCCGAGACCATTGTCATCCCCGATGCAGAGAACATAGCCCCCGAACAAAGCACCACCGTCGATGAACAAAGCCTCGCCTCTCTCGACAACCGTCGTGACTTCCTCGAACCCTCCGAGCGCCCCACCAAGCGCACGAGGCTCGACACCGCGGCACCCTCTACCGTCGACCACACCAACTCGGCATTGACCGCCCATCACTCCTCCCGCCGCCAGCCTCGAGCGAATCGCCGGTATGTCAGATAATCGTATTCAGCCAATGAAATAAGTCTGATATATTTTCTAGTGCTCGGAAGCCCCTCCAACCACTTCGTCAGAACGCCCCCCAGCTTCCCGCGGTCGATGCCACTAGTCAAACCAACCACAAAGCCGTAGAGCCTGCGCCTCTGGACGGTGCTGCCTCTACCTCGCTCAATGCTGCCGAACCTACCCCCATCAACGCCACCGATCCTACCCCTCTTGGCGCTGAACTATTCACCCCGAACGCAGGCCTCGTACTCGGCTGGAATGGGTACGTTGACCCTATCTCTTCGTGTAGGAGACGAAACTGATGACGAATGTAGGGAGGAGTTCCCCCTCAACCCGGCCGTGGTCGCGCAGATCGTGCAAGCATACGCACCCATACCTACTGAGGGAGACGCGCTCCCACCTGCGGAGGGCGATGCGCCCCTACCTGCAGAGGATTTCGTGCCTGGGCAACCGCAGGACTATGTGCTCGCACCGATGCAGGGCTATGCGCCGGCGCCTGTGCAAACCTTCGTGGACCCTACCGTCTTCCCACAGGTCCCGTGCTATGGCCCCCAAGCGTACGAAGGCTACACGTACGGCTTCGCACCTGCACCCGCTCCTGGCAGCTTCGCGCCCGCGCCCGTCTACGAGGGTGCACCGATGACCGCTTACAATGGCCTCTACCTGGACGCGTACGGCAACGCCTATGTACCGCAGATGGACCCCTACGCGCATCAGCCCTTCACTTACGCCGGCCAGCCCATCGCCTACGACAACCAGCTCGTTGCCTACACTACGAACACCCAACTCCCCACGCCGCCGTCGACGATGTACAGCTCGTCGAACGAGTCATCGTCGTCGCTCAGCAGCAACGCTTCGGCCTCTGGGCTCTCCGGCACTTCCTCTTCGAACACACCTTCGTCGGGGTCATCGAGCTCTGGATCTTCCCCCTCGAAATCGTCGAGGTCCCGCTCTGATTCATCCAGCTCTACGTCCGCCACCTCCAGCTCCGCCTCCCCCGCCCCCACCGCCGATGCCGCCTCCGGCTTCAAAGACGGCACCCTCGAGGAAATCTTCGGCCCATCCGGGCATGCGCAATGCCGCTGGGATGGCTGTGCGTGCACCACGACCTTCACCCCGTACGACGCCGCGCACGCGCACACCCTCATCCTCCCACACATCCTCAACCACCACGGCGCGCGTCCCAAGCCCATGCCCGCGGACGCCGCGGAGCTGAGGCGGCGTCCAATCAACAAGAACGGGGTCAAGAACACCGACGCCTACCATTGCAGATGGATGGTGGAAGATACCGAGAGCAAGCTCGACGCGGATGGAAACCCCAAGATGCGCATTTGCGGCGCCTGGGCGGGCAGCCGGTCAGACTCCAAGGGTCTGTCGCGCCACATTGCGGAGACGCATCTGGGGAGGAAGAGGTACGGGGCGAAGCCGGCGGCGCAGCCCAAGCCGACGACGTCCCGCGCGAGGAAGGCGAAGAAGACGGCGGCCGCCACAGAGGGCTAGATGAATGATACCCAGGAGGCCTCAATGAGGAATTGAACTAGTGAGTTGTCAGCGTTCGTCTTTAAGGAAGTGGTAGATGCTAATGATTTTTTTTCAGCCTGATTAACGGCGTCTATAGCATGCCAGCTCTATGGCTTACAGCGAGGCGCCTGTTGAGGTCCATGTCTGTGATAGCATTGGGCACGCCGACGCGCAACTCGCCGACACATAGCACACCCGGCAGCGTGTACGTTGGCGCATCTAACGATGCGTACGAAGCGCGCCCGGCGTCGCAACCTCTGCATTCTCCCTCGACGCACTCGGCGGTCGACTATCGAGTTACGCCGAAGGAACCGCCCTGCCGTGGACGCGAATGGGCCACCGCGACACTCCGCGCAATACCTTCCGCAACGGGGGCCCAAAGCTGAAGGCCACTCGCACGACGGATGGCCAAGAGGAAGACGGGGAATGGCTAATGGGTAGCCGAAGGAGAGGAGGGAGGGGAAGAAGCGCGACGAAGGCCCTCCATCTTGTATATATACCTGGAAGGAAGACAAAGCCGACGACGACGCGAAGAATGTATATCTGTACTTGTACTGATCGATATTGAAGGAATAGACAATGGGATCGGAGTCGAAGGAGCAGACAAAGCTGTACAAGAGTGGGAAATGAAGTCATGGATCGCGGTTGGGTATCAGGTCCTTGTGTTATGATGTCTTATCAAAACAGAACGAGTATCCATTGAGGAAAAACACAGCGTCCTTCGTTGTACTTATACGTCACCTCTGTTGAGCCAAAAGTCCGAGGCCGACAGTGCGAACGGCTGACTCAAAACAATCATCCCAATTCCTATCCGCACATCCGACGACATCAGCACCAGCGCACGTTGTACCGAAGGAGGAGGCTAGAGCATGCAACACCAGCTATGTCGGTACTTGATATGGGCACATACTCAACATGTAGCCATTGACCGACCCGATGCGTGGATGCCTCAGGAATTCGCGAAGTCTGTCGCCAGAAAGAGTCATGCTGATGTGCAAAGAGATTTTCCCCGAGGATCGCTCCAAGAGCGAGTACAACTCTGCCGCAAGGGACTCCCCCCACGGCTGACCGGGCCTCAAATCCAGCATCAGATACTCCAAAATGGGCGCGCTGAGGAGGCAGAGGACGGTATGCACGAGGGAGCTGGATGCTCTTTTGAGCGCGAGTACTTTCAGATGCGGAAGCGAGGCGCGCGAAGGGAAACCGCTGAGATGCGAGTCACTCCCAGCGGCTACGTAGACGTCAAGGTATTCGAGAGCTTTGCAGGACCGCAGTATTTGCCCCAGATATTCAACAGAAGTCCATTCCGCATCGAAATACGTGATTTGCGAGAATGGAAGATCCGGTTCGTAAAGCCCGCGGCCTGAATGTGACCAGCGCGTGAGGCGCGGTGCGTCCGAAAATAAAGGAACGATCCGGCGATGACTTCCCTTTGGGTCGATGACGGAGCAGTACTCCAGCGAGCTCGGCACCCTGATGCGTGGTTCGTGCTCGAGCATATATTCCAACACGTCAGCGGCAATGGTGCACTTCTTCCATCTCCAGAAGTGCGCGAATACGTCGCGAAGCAGGTGGTGCGCGTCCTCCGAGAAAGTTTCCAGTTCCTGTGGCATTGCTTCGAGCCCACGCCACATTATGTGCAGGCGGAGCGGCTCAGTGCGGGAACGTTCGAGATAGCAAGCCACGACCGCGCGAAAGTCGCGCACTTCGTCCTCAAGTAATAATGTTGCAAGGTCAAACATGAGCGCGTACACGTCAAATCGCAGGTAAGGCGCCCAAAGCTGGGTATCGCGTCGAGCGATAGCACGCCACCTCTGACAGACGAGACCGAGAGAGAGTGCGGTGAGCATGTCGCGCTTGAGAGGGTATTCGAGCGTCGTTTCCGCGCATGCATATCGGAAGATCGTCTCCCAGAGCTCGGCTGGTACAAGTTGAACAGGAGCCGCCAGAGCGCGCTGCTGCTCAGAATATTCGATGAGTCGATCGCGGTGTTCCTCCACTTCCTCGGTCAAGGTCTGCAGCCGCTCAATGGGCCGATCCAGCTCGTCAATTTTCGACTGGACCGCATCCGCTGCCGCGTTGTGCGCACGGCATGAGGATTCGGAGGGTATGTGCCCGTCGCGGATAGCTTGAAGCACCTCCTCTTCTGGACCGAGCGAGAGGTCGATAGAGACGGAGTGGCCGCAATCGGTGCAGAGAGTGCTGTGATGGTGTCCTGACATTGCGAGATGTTTTTTTTTGCTTGCTCTGAATGACTGCGTTAGCTACCTGGGTCGTCCGCGCTGATAGCTCCCCGACGCACTCAGAATATTCAAGGAGACTCTGGTGAAGCAGGTGGAAGGTTGACCGAAGAAAATTTGAGCAACGAGGAGGAAGACAGGAAGTGATATTTGCACGTGTGCTCCGTTTGGCAGCCACGTTCAATTCACGCACTCTAAATGACGAGCTATACCTTGAGATTGAATCAAAAAATCATCCCTATGTCTGCGCGGTCAAATGCATAAGGGGAACCCGCGCATCTAACCTCAGTCGAGTGTCGCTGCGTATCGAGATGAGATTCAGAGTCAAGTTGTGGGTCCACTGTTGCTGATGACATCACCTCCGGCGCGACGGAACGGAGGCAAAGGCACGTGCTGCTGCGTATCCGCGGTCATTGATCGCGTCTGCGCGCCCAAGTCGCCTTGTCTTCCACCACCATCTCCCCCTCCTCCCCATGGACCCTTGAACCTCACCAGCTTGCCATATAAAGCAGCCCATGCAAGCTGAAAACGACATGTACCGCCATCAGATCCACAGGACATGGCTCGCGCTGCGCCATCGCCCACAGCTGCGGAACTGGGTCTACGGCTCCGTCTTGCTGTCTTCGCTATACCTGCTCTACCAATTCATCACCCCTGCTGGCGTACGACAGTCATCCGTTGTTGAAGTCCATGTCGAACCCGAGATCCTGCCGCAGTCCGTCTGGGACAACCGCGCTGAACGGGTGAAGAAGGCGTTCCGTCATGCATACCATGGCTGGGAGCAGTACGCCGCCCCGCACGACGAGTTGAAGCCGATCTCGAATACCTACATAGACAAGTGCGTGACTATACTGTTACCTTCTGTAACCGAGCTGACGATTGGTAGCTTCAATGGCTGGGGCGTTACTGTATTCGATGGCCTCGACACCATGATCCTCATGGGCCTCGATCACGAGTACAAGCGCGCGCTCAAGCATGTAGAGGACATCGAATTCGACATGGAAGAGGTACGTCTGTGCGCCTACTTGTCAACGAGTGCGCTTGTCCGCCTCCACGTTCTATTCTTGTAACATATTGTCGCGAGCCTCATCCCCCTTCACTATCCCTCTTGCTAGTCCTGATTGTTGACAAAGAAAGAAATACCATTACACACCCTCTACTAGGAATCAAATCTTAGAGAAACGGCTGCGCGTAGCCTCAGGCTTCCGCGGCTGGGATTGGAGTCTCGTTCACGCTCATGAAGTCTCGGGTCATCGTGTTTTGTTGTATGCGATTCTCATCCTCCGCAGGGCCGCTTCGCGCCGTACTTTGAGACCGTCATCCGCTACCTGGGCGGCATGCTCTCCGCGTACGCCATCTCGCCCAACAAGGACCCGATACTTCTGCGAAAGGCCGATGAGTTGGCGCGCAAGCTGGATCCGGTCTTCAACACGCTGAGTGGCCTCCCGTACTACGGCGTGAACCCACAAACGTGAGCTAAAAGCCGTTATGCATGAAGCTAGTCGTTGACCTTGGTAGAGGTGCGACGCAAGGCCCTGACATCGGTATCCTCGCCGAGATCGCCAGCTTGCAGCTCGAGTACACCTACCTCGCGAAAGCGACCGGTAAGAAGGAGTACTTTGATAGAGTGCGCATACATTGTTGTTGTCCTGGCTGAGCCTCTTGCTGATCTCCATTGGCAGGCGCAGAACGTCATCAACATCATCAACCGCGCCAACTACGACGAGACCGGAGGCATGATGCCCATCGGGTGGAATACCACTGATGGGACGCCGCATGACCGTGAGCTTGAGCTAGTCTGCGTTGACGCGCTCATCCTAACAGGCATACAGACAGTGTATCCGCGGGTGCTCAGGCGGACAGCGCGCACGAGTACCTTTTGAAGCAGTATCTCTTGACGGCGAAGCGAGATCAGGAAAGCCTTCAACTCTGTACGCACCTTCCTCATCCCCACCCCCTTTGTTTCACTCATCATTACCCCCCCTTTCCCTCTCCTTCCAGACATCCGCACCGCCACGCACATCATCACCGAGCTCATGTACATCTCGCCCACCCGGCACCTCCTCTACGTGACCGACAAGATGCCCTCGCGCACGAGCCACGACGCGCAGGTCTCCCACCGCTTCGAGCACCTCTCGTGCTTCCTTCCCGGTCTTCTGGCGCTCGGCGTCGACCAGCTCCCGCTGGATGACGTCGATTTCGCGGATGCGTTTGATAGAGGTGAGCTCTTCTTCAACTCCATTGTCATCATCAGTTCCATACACGTATCAATGAACAATACTAACCCACCAACTCTCCCAGACCACCCCACCCAACGCGCCGAATGGGAGAAATTGCGCGGCTTCTCCCTCCGCGACGTGCACCTCTGGGCCGCCGAGGGCCTCGCGCAGACCTGCTGGCTCACCTACGCAGACATGCCCACCGGCCTCGGCCCCGACGAGATGATCTTCTACACCTCTATGCCCGAGGAGGGCGCTGGAATCGGCGGCGGCTGGTTCGCCCCCAAGACCGCTGGGGGCAGTGGAAGTGCAAGTAACCGGCCCAAGACGCAAACCTTCGGCGGCACGCTCTGGATCGACGCGCTGCGGTCGTGGAAGCGGGCGGGCGCCCGGGGCGTGCCGCCCGGGGTGGGGGACAAGGCGCCGGTGGTATATTCGCAGGAGGACAGGCTCTTCCGATCGCGTATGGGAGGGACTATGCGTTGAAGAAGAATGAGTATTTGTTGAGGCCGGAGGTGTGTTATTTCCTCGTACATCCACCGTTTGAGTTTGTGGGAGGAACGTCAACTCATGCTAATCCCCCACCCCCTTCCACAGACGCTCGAATCCCTCTACCTCCTGTGGAAGATCACGGGCGAGCCGCGGTGGCGCGAGCGCGCGTGGAAGATCTTCGAGTCCATCGAGATCCACACGAAGACGACGTCGGGGTACGCGAGCCTGCGCTCCGTGGAGACGACCCCAGGCGTGAAGCAGGATGATATGCCGAGGTACGTCACCTTTTCCCTTCCCCCCAGGACCCATATCTCACGCCACTAACGCTACCCACCATCAGCTACTTCTTCGCAGAGACGTATGTGGCGCGCGCGCTTTCTCGTGGCTTGTAAACGCTGACGTTGCTTGTTTTTCTTTCTTGCAGGCTTAAGTACCTCTACCTCACGTTCATCGGCGACACGCCGCTCCCGCTCGACAAGTGGGTGTTAAACACGGAGGCGCACCCCTTCCCCGTGATCGAGTGGACGCCGGAGGAGAGGGCGCGCTTCGGAGTGGGGTACTGATGAGGGGGAGATCGGGGCGCGGCGAGGCTGATTGGGGACGCGATGAAGATGAGGGGCGCGCGATGCGAGATGACGGTCGCAGCGAGGGAAGTGCGTCGAGTGTAGAAGGCAGCCGTCGAGCGTAGAAGACAGCCGTCGAGCGTAGAAGCAGCCAGCGTGCTGCGCAAGAAGCAGGGCTCTGGTGCGTCGCGGTCTCATCTCTTTACCCGCCTGGTTTGCAGTGTGCAGTGGCTGACGAGGGCTTTACAGCGCA
>JAMQCK010000929.1:0-13903 GCA_024196135.1 Pleurotus ostreatus/Saccharomyces cerevisiae fusant | reverse complement strand
AAGTCACAAATATGCCTACTGACACGCGCCAGCTTCGTCGACCGTGACATGTTCATGCGCCATCTTGGCGGCGGCATCGGCCACGTAAACAATGTACATCCCTTCAGCTCTGCGACAAACTCAGAAGGAGATCTTGAGGACGGTGGGGATAACGACGACGACGAGGTGGATAGCGCGGCTATCGATTTGACTACCCTCGGGCACATACTTGCCGAGACAACACTCGCCGCCTACCAGGGAGAAGAGGGAGAAGGTCCGTCTACCACAAATGACGCTGGAGACGACGACGATGAAGATAATGAGGAGCTCGAATCGGAGGATGAGGAAGATGATCGGATGCTTGGGTAGACTACGTAGAATAATACAGCGATGCCGTCGTGCAGCAGTACAACGACACGTTTTGCACCTATACGGCCCCTCACTGCTCTCGAAAGCGTTATACAAGCACCACCAATAGATCGTGTGAGTGTAGATTGCAGCCGAGCTTCTGTCAACTGCGAAGGACCACCGTGATCCGGACACCGTCCGGCTTGTCCACTCCATAATTGGTGGTTTTAGCGTCTTAACGACTATACATCACCCTCTCGGGGCGATTGCGTACGACAGCTTACAGATCAGTGTGTTCTCGCCAGCTCGCCGTACTGTCTGACCTTGGTCGTGGTGCATCCGAGCGACACATGATCTACAATCTAACTATATTACTATACCACCCTGACCGGTACCTGCGCCCGTGGACCATGGCGATAGCACATTGACAGCCTGGTTATAATCCATTGTAACCGGTGACCGGGCCTCGTCACGGCGACACATGTCCGTAATTCGTATAAGGCTACTTAGGCCCAGCGCCGTTTTCCTGATGTGGGTAGTAGTCATGGCCAGGGGTTGCTTTGAAAGAGTAATACGAGGAATTAACCCGTGTCATCGGGCGGGATTGTATCCGGCCTCGACTAGGTCCTCCAACCCCCTCATGCGCGCACTGCTCTTCTCCGTGGCATCCGCTATCAGATGAGCAGTCTCGATCTCTTCTGCTTGGCCCTCTCTTTCGAGTTTTCCTATGTGCCATCGATCGATTTTACTTGGTCACCAGCTCTCGACCGTCTGCTCTCACTCGCGCGCCCTCTCGGCGTCTGCTCTCGGAGCGCCGTACCGTATTCGGACGCGTATGTCGAGCGCCGCCTCAGCCGCTTGACATAATCAGGTCCCAGCCGACTACCTCCCCCCGGTACGCCGCACGCCATTCTGAAGAAGGGCCGCAGCCAACGCGTCTATTCGACTCGGCACCGCATCCAACTCACCCTATGCGATCCGCAGTACACGATGAAGCAGATCTTGGCCTGAGAATGCGGGCGTCGAGTCGAGAGCGGCGAGCATTCTGCCATTGTCTAGCGATAACCGCCATACAACAGTCCACTCTCTAGATTATCCGTGACTTCCGGTGCGCTCGCTCGCCCATTCGTCGTTCTATCGACTGCGATAGACCACCGCAGACGACAGCGCCGCAGGACGTACGAGGCATCGCGAGCGGTGGTCTGTCGTCTGCTCGCGACCTCGGGCGCTGCACGCATTCCGAATTCGCACACCAAGCGCCTTGGGAGAGCAATTCCGAATACCTCAAGCATTAGACTCCATTTCCGAATTTCCCCACCTTCAATTATGGGTTCTCCGAATATTCCTCCGCGCGCGTTGACAGGCCTCCGAATGAGAAGCTCGCGCTCCGAATACGACGTTCGACGAGGAAGACGTCCATAAAGGGAACAAGGGTCGCCTTATACGTCGTACAAAGGCGCGGCTGGAAGCGCTGGATGTCGTGCTCGAGAGTGAGGATGGTGAATGCCGGGGATCTGCGGTTGACCATTACATTTCCATTCACGCCCTCGGGGATAGTCATTGGCTTACTTCACGGTCGAAACACTTCAGTAAGTTTAACGTCCATTATCTAGTTCTGGGCCTGAGATCGAAGTCGAATGCTCTGCATTGTCTGGCGAGGTGAATGTTATCTGCTGCACTTCGTGCGCTGTCTGCGTCGTTAGACTCCTTGCATTCTCGAGCGAGGGGCTGTCTCTAGCGGAGAACACTAGTGCCCATTGCTCAACGCATTCCTGATCCGCCACGGACCCGGGTTGAGTGCGGGCTTCACGGCATCACCTATCCTTGGGACGGAGTAGACAGCGGCGCCCTTGAAGCTGAAAGAGAAGCTGCGGACCTCTCTCAGCATCGAGACTAGCAGTGGCACTAAGGCGGCGAGACGGCACTCGACGAGTCCATCGCTAACGACTCAAGCGTCCATCATCCGCCTGAGCGCGTCTCCGCCAACAACCTGAAGTCCACCGCTGACAATCCGATGTGGTAGGCGTGACGGTCAGAAAGGGGAAAATGGAGATGGCAAGGGGATATGGTGGTGCGGTCGATTGGCTGAGCGGGGGCTCGCGAGAATAGGAGATACTTCGCGCGGGAGGGGTCGTGTTTGGCGGTCAAAAAGGACAAACAAAGACGAACAAATAAAGTCAAATAAAGGGACCAATCGAACAACGCCAGACTGGGCAATACAGCAGGTAGTCAATCAGAGAAACTACGTCGACTTTGAGCGTCATGGATATTTGAGAAGAGGTGGCTAGCACGTTCCAGATCCAGGAAGAGGAGCTCCCGCCACCCAATGAGAGCCCAGCGCCGTTTGCAGTCGTATATTCGATGGCGCCGGGCCCGGTCATGCGCGGTAAAAATGTATACGAGACTTCAGCGGCGTCGATAGGCGTATAGCGGGGCAGTAGCAGTGCATAGCGGGGAAGGTGAAGCTCGAAGGCGCGGTGTCGAAGGAGTAGCATTTCGAGAGCAGCAGACTGATGGCGGCAGTGAATATGCAATGCATCATAAATTCGGAGCTTCAGCGGCGTCGAATAGGGCGGCGGCGTTGTGTGGCGTAGCGAGCGGAGTGGTATGAGCCTTGCAAGCGGAGTACGTTGAGGCTCACAGGCGGAGTAATCGACGAGCGCGCGGGGTAGCGATACGGCATGCGGGGGAGATTGGTGGGTGGAACTCAGGACACAGGACAGAATGCATGAAGTAGACCAGGACGCACGAGGTGGGACAGGATGCACAAACTCGTACAAGGCGCGCGGAAGCAGTTCAAGACGCGCCACATAGTAGCCCATGGCGCCAATCGACAGGTCGAGCGCGCGGAACGTCAATGGCTCAATAGTCGACATGAATTGCTACTCCTAGGGAGCGCGCCACTTGCCGGAGTGCTAGTACAGGGGCCGTCACCTCATCGTGCTAGATACGAGCGACATAGACTCGTAGGCAGTCCCCTTCGAGTTGGACACGGACGCCATAGAATCATGCGCGTACCTCGTAGCCCCAGGAGCAGACATTCCGAATACGAAGCGCGCCGCCCGCTCGTCAATCGCGTAGCAGAGCACCACACTCAATGTTATCGAGGGCAGGCGAGGGAGAGAGGTCCGAGGGCGCCGGATAGCGCGGCAGCCATCGTATAGAGGGCACTGGGGTATCGCGGTGAAAGTGCCGAATTTGGTGGCGAGGGTGCCCGGGCTCGTGAGGAGGTGCCCCGGCACCGTGAGGAGGGCGCCCAACATCACGAATACGAAGCGCGAGCAGGCCGTCTCGTTTATATACATCACGAATAGGAAGCACAGGGAGCAGTAGAACATCAGCAGGTGCTATTCGCGACCATCAGGCGCAGTCGAGGCAGTAGACTATCATCAGAAGCAGTCGGCGCGGTCGAACATCAGTATAGTAGTCGTACGGCAGAAGTGCAGTAGCGCCGCATAGCATCAACGCGATAGGATTCTGCCTCATAGAGTGGCGCGCCCTACATGACCATACGAGGCAGGCGCCATCACAGCAGAGGCAGCTCGCGCCACCTGAAGAGGCAGGATAAGAGGTCACGCTGCGCAAGACAACATACTTCATTCAGAGCTCGCCATCGTCGAGAGGCACACGACCACACTAGGCCGGGCGCGGAGGGGCTGTCCATGCGACAGGAGGGGTGCGGACCAGCAGGAGGGCCTGGCGCGGACCAGCGGAGAGGCCTAGCGCGGAGAGGCTATCCATACGACAGCAGGGACGCGAAGGAGGTATTGATGCGAGATGAGGGGTCCATACGGTCGCGTCGAATGCCCCGCCTCCGCGAGATGGCCGGACCGGGCTACGCGGTAGCCAAGAAGGGCGCTTGATGCGTCGAAATATAGGAAGCCTGCAGCGGCAGACAACGCCGCCCGATGAGCAGAAATCCAGCGGCGTTGGGCTGAAGGTCATACGACCACCTCGCTGTACAAGGAGACAAGCGACAAGCGATAGCATCTATGGCGCTGAATAGGCGAGGCGACGGGCTGCGCAGGCGCGAGCATCAGGCTGCCAGACTACGATGAGAGCGGTGGCACGAACATTCGGAATTCGAGAGTGGTGTGCTTTCGGAACGTGTTGTCGTGCGCGAGGGGCAGCGCGGGTGCCAGGGGAGACGTACGCGAGACCCGGTAGGACGGTAGGGAGACCCGGAGACCAGTCAGAAGAGGCGGAAGAGACCAGACGCGGCTACTTGGAGAACGCTTGACAGGCCGAAAGCGCACGCGCTGAGGGGCGACAAGCGCCCACGCCGTCGTCGCCATATTTGCCCAGATGACGTTCCGCGCGGGTACTGTCCAGAGCCGATGCTGCCCGAGTCGCATCGGCGGCGGGTGCACGTTTTGTGGCCACGACGAGCTCGAGCATCGACCGTACAAACCAGAGGAAGACCCCCCGCCGGAAACCGCACCCAACCGGCGACCCACGGCGAAAGCGATGGCGAAAAGCAAAACGTGATGGCGGGGGAATTGGTGCCGGGCGGGGATATGTGACGGGATGTGACAGGGCGCGCCAAAAACGGGCGTCGGGAGCGCTTGGACCGGCGGCGATCATGGATCATAAGCACGCCATCCTCTCTCCTGCCATGGCGCCCCCCTGGGAAGCACGCAATCCAGCCCATCAATTGCAGCTTTTCCCTCTTTCTTGCGTCACGATCATATATAACCCCGATGGCCGCCAATCCGCCCCCGCCGTTCTTGCTTACTTCCCCCCGCACCAGAAGCGTGTCAAGAAGACCCTGTGGGACGCCTTGAACGTCTTGCAGCCGCCGGCTTTCCCCCCTCCCGATCCTCCCACCCTCGCCCCCTTCCTTTCCGCGCACACATCACCAAAAGCGGCGATAGAACATCGCAGGAGCGCGCACACGCACACGCACAATGCCTACCACCGAAGCAGCGAAGAGGTTTGGGAAGCGCGTCATCGCGTACCCAGAAGATTCTGTACCGGTCATCTCGACCACGGACTGGTTTAGAGAACGCACATTCGACCCCAAGAGTGCAGTGCGTACGATCCCGTCCTGTACGCTTGCGGCGCGCTGATTCCCCATCCAGGTTGTCAGCTACCTGACGAGCCTGTTCCCCATCTTCGGATGGATCACTCGCTACAACTTGGGTTGGCTTTCGGGCGATGTGATCGCAGGCCTCACGGTCGGCTTGGTCCTTGTCCCTCAGGGCATGTCCTACGCGCAGATCGCGACCCTCTCTCCTGAGTTCGGCCTGTACTCGTCCTTTGTGGGAGTCCTAATCTACTGCGTGAGTAACGATACGAAGCATCACATACATCCGTCTCATGGTCTACCGCAGCTCTTCGCGACGTCCAAGGACGTGTCCATCGGCCCCGTCGCGGTCATGTCCCTCACCATCTCGCAAATCATCAAGTCTGTTGAGGAAAAGCATCCGGACACATGGGACGCGCCGCTGATCGCCACCACTGTCGCCTTCATCTGCGGCTGGATCGTCTTGGGCATCGGCCTTCTCCGTCTCGGCTGGATCGTCGACTTCATCCCTGCGCCTGCCATTTCCGGTTTCATGACCGGCTCTGCGATCAGCATCGTTGCAGGCCAGGTCCCCAACCTAATGGGCATGTCCGGATTTGAGTAAGTTCGTCTTGTTTCCGTCATCGGATAATTGCTAACGATTGCGTCAGCACGCGCGCGTCGACTTACAAAGTCATTATCGAGTCGCTCAAGCATCTTCCGGGAACGAAGTTGGATGCCGCGTTCGGTTTGCCAGCGCTCGTCTTCCTCTACGCTTTCCGCATCACCTGCGACAAGCTCGCGAAGCGGTACCCGCAGCACTGTTGGTTGATCTTTCTAGATCACTGCGCGTATGCTCATATTTCTCCAGCCCGCGCGTTCTTCTTCGCCTCTGTGCTGCGCAATGCCTTCGTCGTGATCGTCCTCACCATCGCCGCCTGGCTGTTCTGCCGCCACCGCAAGACCGCCTCCGGCTACCCGATCAAGATATTGAAGGACGTCCCGCGCGGCTTCAAGCACGTTGGCCAGCCCGTCATCGACACCGACCTCATCTCGGCGCTCGCCCCTGAGCTTCCCGTCGCGACGATCATCCTGCTCCTCGAGCATATCGCGATCTCGAAGTGTATGTCGTGCTTTCTACGATTTTCGGCAAGTGGTGTCTCTGACGTTGTTCTTCGCAGCTTTCGGCCGTGTAAACGGGTACAAGATCAACCCGAACCAGGAGCTGATCGCGATCGGCGTCACAAACCTGGTGGGCTCCTGCTTCAATGCGTATCCCGCGACGGGATCGTTCTCCCGCTCCGCGCTGAAGAGCAAGTGTGGCGTGCGCACCCCAGCAGCGGGTATCATCACTGCCGTCGTTGTGCTTGTTGCGCTTTATGGTGAGTCTTTCCTCCTGATATTCGCATCGAGCTTCACCTAAACGTCTCATCAGGCCTCACCCCTGCCTTCTTCTGGATCCCGTCCGCGGCGCTGTCCGCTGTCATCATCCACGCCGTCGCCGATCTCGTCGCCTCGCCCGCGCAGGTCTACTCTTACTGGCGCGTCGCGCCGCTCGAGTTCGTCATCTGGCTCGCCGCGGTCCTCATCACCGTCTTCTCGACCATCGAGAACGGCATCTACGCCTCGACCTGCGCGTCGCTCGCCCTCCTCCTCATCCGCGTCGCGCACCCGCGCGGCAAGTTCCTCGGCAAGGTCATCCTGCGCCGCGGCAACGCGCTCTCCTCCGCCGCCTCCTTCTCCTCCGGCAAGACCGCGAGCCTCAAGGCGGGCATCTCCAGCGCCGAGTACGAGCGCGAGGTGTTCGTGCCGCTCGCCGAGGGCTCGACCGCCGCGCGCCACGGCGTCGAGGTCGTGCCGCCCGCGCCGGGCGTGATCATCTACCGCTTCGAGGAGTCGTACCTCTACCCGAACTCGGCGGTCATGAATGAGCGGATCGTGGACTATGTGAAGACGCACACGCGCCGGGGGATCGACTACGCGACGATCTCGCTCGCGGACCGGCCGTGGAACGACCCCGGCACGCGTGGGGGCACGGCGGAGGAGGAGCAGAAGCGGAACGAGGCGCTGCCGGTGCTGCGCGCGGTCGTGCTCGATTTCTCGAGCATCAGCCACATCGACACGACCGCGGTGCAGAGCCTGATCGACACGAGGAGCGAGATTGAGCGGTGGACGAATGCGCCGGTGGAGGTGAGTTGATATCCTTAGTTTCATTTCACTTGAACACCTTGCTGACGACGCCCCCAGTTCCACTTCGCCTCCATCCTCTCGCCCTGGATCCGCCGTGCGCTCGTCGCCGGTGGCTTCGGCTTTGGCGCGCGCGCCCACGACGCGGGCCGGTCGCACGAGGTCGCACCCGTCGTGCCCTACCGCGACGGCCTGCGCGAAGGCGACCCCGAGACCTCGCCGCAAGTGCGCCAGAACGACGTCGAGGCGCGCGGCGGGGTGGACGGCATCGTCGAGCAGGCGCGCGAGTGGTCGGAGGGGTCGCACGACTACAAGGAGCAGCCCGAGTCGTACCAGCCGCCAGCATTGCCTTCTTCCCTCCCTTCGCACCCGATACACCCCGCATCTCTACCCACGCAACGGCCCTCGACGTCCAACCCGGACCTGAAGGACGCGGGCGCGATCGCGGAGGTCGAGCTCGCGCCGTTGATATCCGACGACACGCCGTTCTTCCACTTGGACTTGCAGGAGGCGGTCCGCGCGGCGGAGCGGCGGGTGCCGGGGTACCAGTGAGCGAGCGTGCGGACTTGGCTTGACTGGCTTGGCTTTCTTGGTTATTGGCTGTGCTCCCTTGGTCATGGGCACTTCTCCCTTGGTTATTTAATCCCCCTGTACCACGTCGCTATCGTTCGCCCCGTCTACTCTCCTCACCTACCCACATGCACCCGCCTACTCAGGACGACGATTACTCACCAGCACTTACCGACGACGAATTGTATACCTTTGCGGAGGAAAAATGATAGAACCGCGCGCTGCGAGTAACGCGACGATTACCGACCTACCTGGCGTCTACAAAACATTCACTTCTACCAATCACTGTATTACTAGACATCCATGAGACGCTTAGTTAGAGGTCAGCGCAATGTAATGGAAGAATAATTAGGATTTCTTGCGGCGAGAGAGTCGAGGTCTTGGAGCAGGGATAAGCAGACTGAGCTTGACACTATGAAGACCCTCGACAGGGATGCTGACGTCGGGTGCACGACTACATTTGACTCCAGGAAACCAGCGGTCGCCTCCTAGCTTCGACACAATCATTGCGCTACTGCGTAGACCTGCTGTCTAGCGCGCCATGCGCTCTTGACTTGCGTATACCTCTCCGACATCGGCTTCTCGGGTTTCTTCAAACTCAGGCTCAAATAGTGCATTTTACATTCTCGTCTACTTACTCTGAGTCACTCATGAATGTACACGCTGTACGATGGAAGACCCATCCTGATGCCCATGTTCGCGATTGACGGTGTGACGGGGCGCTTCGCTGAGGAACGAGGACGTATGTATTGGCGCAAGCATATCTTCTGAGCCCCGTCACTTTCCGTTGTAATCTGCGGCTGTGTTTCAGACACGAATTTTTTCACCGGAAGCTTTGCAGAAGGCCGAGTAAGTATGGCGCCAGGTACGATGAGAGGAACAAACAAGGCAAGACAACTCGCCCGGTGCCGAACATTTGAGAACACGTGGCCCGCGTGCGCAACGTGTGCCAAGATCTCGTGCGTCACTCGCATCCTTGTCCTCTCCTCCCTCTAGCCTGGCGTCTATTTTCTCGACGAAGCTGCGGTCGTCAACTCCGAAGGCTCCATATATATTGATGAAGTGCAAGGGGCTCTTGAGGAGCTACGACATCTCCGGACGTCGATGACTCGCCTTGTCAAGCGGGAGGGGTTTGTTGTCCAAACGTGACCTTACGTCCGGGGAAGGCGACTGGGTCCGCGCTCGCGATGATACTCATCTTATTCGCTTGGTACTAGAATGGATCTCCGCTGCCGCGCCGCGGATGCGCTCCTCGCCCTGCTGGCGCATCCGTCGACGACATGCCCTCCTTCGCGTCGTCGCTCAATGCGCGCTTCGCTGCGGACTATGACGTGGTTCAGATCCATCCAGATCCCTCCTGGAGGGGATATCTGAACTCTTGCACGGTCACACGCACGGTAGCATTGATCGTGGACATAAACCCTCGGAGAGGACGGGCGATCGAGGGTAACGTAACGTCGAGATCATATATAATCGGTGGTCCGATTCTTGTCGTATACCTCTGTCCCAGCTCTCAACAGCTGACAGCGCGCACCTATCCCTCAATCCAATCATTACACTGATCCCATGGCACCGTTCCCTAGCCTTCAACACCGGCGACTGCTTCACCGCAGACAGCGACTTCGTCTGGAAGACTTTTCGGAAGTGAGGATCCTCGTACTCTGGTGCGCCCATTTCTCTCTTTTGACACACTACCCATTTATTGAGCTATCAACAGCGAGCGTCTCCTATGTCCCGAGGACGATTGCCCGAAGGACTACAGTAATGTTGGGAACGTGAATCGACATCTCAGGGATGATCACGGCCGCGCTATTCGAGAAGGCTCGCAGCCTAGCCAATATAAGAAGATAATAGTGCCGAAGCCTACAACGCGATGTAGGAAAGCAAAGGGACCTACGACGGCAAAGAAAAGCCGCAGGAAACCGGCCGCTGAGGTCAACGCCGACGCCACTAGCCGATCGCGCAAGGCGCGCGACCTCAAGAAGCAAATCATCCCACCCCTCCCGCCTCTCGCAGGTCTCGTCGGTCCTCAGGATGATCCCGTCGACGTTCACGCTTCGGACCCCTGTGCGGACTCCAATATCGGCCACGTCGACGCTGCATTCGACACCGGAGGCGCCACCTTGCACCCTACGGAGGGACCGGTTTCGCTCCAACTATCGGCCTTGACTGGCACGGCACCCGTCTCGTCACGCACGCCGCAGTGGACCACGCCACCGCCGCCATATCCCGCTCACCCTGCTGAGTTCTTCGGCGATGGTGTCTGGGCGCGTCAAGGATTCACTCAGCCAACCAGCCCCTCGGACTTCGTGAATGAGAAGTTCACGTCTTTCGACTCCACGCCACGCGTCCACTCTCCCCGCCCGCTCGCCTATCAGCCAGCCGCAGTGGTCAGCTACCCACCCGTTCCGGTGGCTAATTACTCATCGGCCCCGACCATGGGCTTCCCTTCGGCTCCAACGACGGCCTTCCCGTCGGTCCCTGCGCCGCAGTCGGAGGTCTTTTGGCGGGAGCAGATCGAGGCGACGGTGCTCCAACAACAGGCGGACGCTTTTCGCCAACAACGACGGGCGGATGCTTGCCGTCAACAACAAGTGTTCACTTTTCACCAGCAGGTTGCTTCCGCTCAGCACCCAATGGCTCAAGCGTCGCGTCGCGAGCAAGACGCGGTTATGACCCGCGCTCAGCAGCAACAGGGAGAGGATAATTGGGCAGCCGCTATGATTCAAGAGCTTCACGCGCACCTGGCGACCTCCGCGACGACCCACTTCCCCGCGAACTTCGACCATCTCGCGCCTCAGGCGGGAACCTCGAACTTTCAAGTACCGCCCAACGCGTCCTATCCTCCGCCTCCGTCGAACGACTTCTCTCTTCATCCTCGCGATCGGGTCGTCCTCGAGCAACAGGCGCCTCCTGCAACTGAAGTGCCGTTCTTCCCGGCCTTCGACTCCTGTCATTTCCCAGCCCTCGAGCCGCGACAGCAGATCACCCAAACGCCCTTCGCCGACGTCTACCAGGAGCTCACTGGCGCAACCTCCGGCGCTCCAAGCTTCAGCGATGCCTTCATTCCCTGGTCTTCCTTCGAATAAGACTGTATTTCTCGCCCGAATGCTGCGGCCGAGCGCGCGCAACTCGCACCTCCTTAGTCCATCATTGCTCTGGTCTTTTGTACAGACGAATCTTGTGCCCTTTTCCGTTTCCTCCACGTATTCTCCCTTCATTATCATCGCGAACATCGCCTACCGTACATGCCACCAGTAATCATCTCTCCTATCCTCATCACATCCCATTTGCATCGCTATATCACCTTCTCGTACACATGTTTCGTCGCTGGAATCTCGTCTAACACGTTCTCTGCCTACATAGATACACGATTATAGACCCTCGCCGATTTAAATATTGCATGAACCATTTCGTCCCTTTGTTCAGTTAATAGAGGGTGGTGTGTGATACATCAAGCCGTAGTAATACTGAATCATGCCTCTCTCGAAGCCGATTTAATCCGAAGATAGGCGAGGGCGGCGTCGGCGAAGGTCAGGACTCGAACCCCGTTCGACTTGCTACATATGAACAGCGAACACGTGTCGCGCGCTTGCGAGTCGGCGATCAAAATATCCCTTGTCTTCCGTCCCTACGCAGCGACCACCCCTTCGCCGACATCGCGCCCAGCGCTCTTGAGCTCCGACTGTTCCATTGAATCAGGGGAAGCGGCGTCGAGGTTTTCTCAAGATTTCCGGATCTCAACCACTGCCTTGTTACCGTGAGATTTATCTTTGTCGGAGCCTCAGAGGAACGCCGCCCTACGTCCGGAACTGACGACTAGACCCGCGCTGGGTATGAGATCCCTTATCACAAACGACGAGTGTTCAAAGGGATTTCTGTCGACGGCGTGCGAACGTGCTCCTCTGATCTCGTTTTGTCGACGACGCCGCCGCCGCATTCTCAAAGAACTCGCTATGTTCACTGCGCCGAGGACTACCATGCAAATCCCATATCTTGTCACAAACATTAAACCATAATTTGATTTGACCGCATACGCTCGGGGAGGACGGGCGATCGAAGGTAACGTAACGTCCAGGGGCTATATAGTCCCATCCTCGAAAGCTCACCGTGCTCACTCTCACAGTTATACGCCGCACGCCCAGCTTGACCCCCCTTGGTTGCGATACTCCGTCCATGTCTCAGCACGCGCGCCTTCCACCTCAACAATCCGTCGCCGACGAGCAGCCGTCCACGGATACAGAGCAACCTTCCAAGCCGTACGTATAGTCAGCATCGTCCTCCTCGAGGAAACTGACCCAGTGGTCCTCAGTGATCTCATGTGTCCCACCTGCGGCACATTCCTGGTCAACGTGGGCAACCTGAACCGCCACCGGAGGGACCTGCACTGCTGGGTCAACCCGGATAACAAAAGGTCGCGAAAAGCGCAGCCTACTCAGCTTGCCCTCAGCGAGAGGCATGCATCTGGACACCCGTTGAACGCCTCCGAACCAGCGAGCTCAATGACTAACTTAGACCTTCCTATCATCTCACCCTACCCGCCACTCGAAGACCTTGTCGATACTCATCTATACTCATCCGACGGTCAAGCCCCTTCGTACCCTCAAGCGGACATTTCCTCTGGCTACGTCGACGATGTCACCGCGGACTCAGCCTCGTACGTCCAGATCGAGGCTCCAACTCCGATCCGGCTGCCAGCTTTGACGAACTCAACCCTTCTCTCCGCGTCTTCTGACCCTCTTGCCACGCCATCACCGCCGTGCGTCGTTCGCACCCTTCGGCATACCCTCGGTGGTAACATCTCGTCGCGCGAAAATCACTCTTTTGCCACCAGCTTCTCGTCGCCTGTAGACGATAGCAACCACTCGTCAGACGCGATGGACGCGGAAGCATCACGGATCATGGCGACTTTCCCATCTTTGAATCTGGGACGACGCACTCCTCTGCCCACTCTCACCGATCGACTGAGTACGACGTCGTCAAAGGCAGTCATTATACGCTGTACCAATCGCAACGCGCTGGCGCTCCTCGCCATCTCATCCCTCTGTCGATTGCGGCGCACGAATATGACCCGCACTTCTGGCCGACAACGCACGCTCTGCCGCTCGAGACGATGCACTTTCCACTGGTCCCTCCGCCGCAGCCTGGCTTATTTCAGAGCGACGCGACGGAGGTGGGATATGGACAAGAGCAACAGGCGGAAGCTTATTGTCGACAACAAGAGCTCGCACTGCAACCGCAAGTTGCTTTCGCGCAACATGGAATGGCGCGAGGACCACACCACAAGCCGAATGTCGATATGGTCCAAGGTCGACAGCAGCAGCAAGAAAGTCACCCGCGTATCTGGCCCATGCATGAGTCTCACGCGCCGACCCAGCAATGTGCGAGGACCTCCGCGCCGACTCACGTTCCAACTCGAATGGACTTCGACCAGCGCGCGCTTCAAGCAAGTACCTCGTACCCTCAGCAGGCGTATCACACGCCCCTATTCAAGGACCCCTGATAGTCGCCCAAGAGGTCAGTTCCGCGACCCCCCCATTTAGGTACCTAAATGTCCGACATTTTTTGGCCACTTTTGGGAGGTTTTGTCCGACATTTCCTCCGACATTTCGTCCTCGACCCCCAATTTGTCCAAAATCGGCACAAAGGTCGGAAAAATGGCAATAAATCTTCGAAAAATCGTATTTTTCGCTTAGGCTCTTCTGAATATACGTCTAAGGGCGCACACGCGTCGAATGAGACTACTAGCAATGCCCTATTCAATCTGAGGCTCCTTTCGCTGCCTGAATCGCGCGCAGGCTAACTCTAGCTTCG
>JAMQCK010000928.1:0-13903 GCA_024196135.1 Pleurotus ostreatus/Saccharomyces cerevisiae fusant | reverse complement strand
ATGCTGCTGATGGTCGTGGCATGAGCTGAGATAGCGCGGCGGGCGCAGCGCGCACGTACCTGCGTCTGAGGAGGGCTCGGGATCGCCAGAGGGCCCTGGCCCCTGCCGGGGCGCGAGCAGCTGCCGGGTGACGGGCAGCCTCATCGACCGCGCGGACTCGCCAGGCAGCGGAATCGAAGAAGAAAAGGCGGCGAGTGCCAGCAGTGTGAAGAAGAGAAGCAGGAAGCGGCCGATGCTGGAGACGACTAGCATCTCCGGCGCATTCTGGGGTAGAAGAAGTTGGCGCGGACCTAAGCTCGAAGGTGGGGGAAGGGTGCACAGCACAGCTCGTCGTCCGAGCTAACGACGGAAAGAGCCCCGGTCCACGGCCGTCCCTCCGCCCGTCGTCGTTATGGGCCTTGATCCCTCGCGCGTGGCCGAGGGCGCCCGCCGCCTCGGCGGTTACTCGGTCGTCACTCTTCTCACGCGCAAGGGCGACAAGGCGCGCTCAGGGCCTCAGGCGTGCTTGTTGACGCGTCCCTCGAGCCGGATAGATTTTCCCAAGTTCTAGCTGTGGATTGACCCGAGAAGTACGCGGGACATTCGCATGCGCTGGAAGGGAGCTAAAATAATTTGTGCAAGTCACAAGGATCGTCTGTCCGTTGCTTTCGGAGGAGGAAGGTAGAGTCTGTAGTTTCTAGTTGACCAGTACGAGGACTGTGAGGCGAACGCAGAACGCACGAGCACTGGCCATAAAGCAAATGACTATAAACGTTCATGAAGCACTTCCTAATGGGGAACAAAGCCACAGACGGCCTCAAGCCGCCGTCTCACCTCCCCCGGCGCGCAGCACAAAATGAAGGGGCGCCCGGTATCGCTGACCTACAAATTAGGCGAGTAGACAGCCGATCTCCATGCAAGCCTGGGTCACTAGCGCCGCAGAGCTTGTTCTCGCGTTCCAGTCGCGCGCCACCCGGCTCATGGGCCGAGCTTGGCACCTCTAACGTCGGTCTGTCGCCTGCCGGACACAAGCTGGCAAGCGCCGACGGAAACGCTGAGGAAGCTTATGACCGTTTGGAAGGTTCCGTCGGGCGAGTTTGCCAACCGAATACCGTCCCGAAAGTGCCGTTACCAAACATCCGACGCTGTAGCTGTCGAAATTTTCGAATGAAGTTGTTTGGTGTGCGGGTCTTCTACCTGGACAAGAGTGAGTTCGTGTGTATTCGTCGCCCCCACGGAAAACACCGAGGAGAAGGAGGAGCACAAGAGGGCGGCGCGTCGTCGTGCCAACGAAACTTGAACTTCGGGGAAAGCGGTCGGCGCACGTGGACTGCGCCACGCGAGTCGTCAAGCCCGCTTTTCGCGTTCTGCCGCGCGAGTCGGCGCCTCCGCCCTTCTTGCTTCCGCCCGCCATCCCCTCTGTCCCCACCCAGCGCCGTCCCCGCCGCCGCAGACGACGACCATGGCGAAACCGCGCATCGAACCCAACCGCCGTCGCTCCCTCTCAGACCCGCTCGCAGCAGCCCTCCTCCCGCCAGAGAACGAGTCGCCCACGGAGCGCGCGGCCCGCCTGCGCGCCGAGAGCGACGCGAAGAAAATCAGCGACAACATCGACGAGATGCTCAGGCAGGAGCGCCTGGAACGCAAGAAGTCGCGCGCCGAGGTCCACGTCCTGCTCCTTGGCCAGTCTGAGTCCGGCAAGAGCACGACGCTCAAGCGTGAGTAGCAGTCGCGCTCCCCTCCCCTCCTCCCACCTCCCCTCCCCCGATCGCGCTGGCGTGTGGCGTCGCGCGCGCGAAGCTGATCAGCACGCAGCTCGCGCACGCGACGCGTCTATATGCGCGCGCCTATCCATTCACCCTGCCATGTGCTCACTCCGCCTACGCAGAGTTCCAGCTTCTTCACTCGCCAGCCGCCTTCCACCAAGAGCGCATCGCATGGCGCGCGGTCATCTATCTCAATCTCGTGCGCTCTGTGCGTCGGTGCGTCGTGTGCTAAACTGCCTATCGCGTAAGAGTAGCACTGATAATCTACCCCTCGCAGAATTCTGGACGCGATCTCGGACGCGTACGATGAGGACGTGGATGACTCGATGGAAGTTCGGTCGACCGAGAGCAACCCTTCTTCAGCCACATCCGGCACGAAGGTTCCGAACTACGACGCCTACCGGCAACGGCTAGAACCCCTGGTCGCGCTAGAGGATCGCCTCACGCGATCGCTCTCTGCACCCGACGAAGACGAGCCCACGCACCTCGGGCCCATCCAGCCCTCCTACAGCGCCCCCTCCAACCCCGCGAACGGCGCGCGCCCGAGCCCGACGATCGTGATCCCCGACAACCGCGCGCAGTCGCTGCCCGTGTCCCCCGCGGACACGCGGTCCGGGCGGAAGCAGAAGGAGGTCGCGGTGCACACGTCGACGAACTGGAAGAAGGCGTTCGCGCTGGGGAGCCGGTCGAAGAGCCCGAAGAGCGCGCACACGGGCGAGATTGAGGGGTGGTGGGAGGACCCGGACGATCCGGTGCATGCGCTGCATGCGTGTGCGCCGGCGATGTTGGAGTTGTGGCGCGACCCGCGGGTGAGGCAGCGGTTGCAGGAGCGGCGGTTACGGCTGGAGGAGAGCAGTGGATTGTGAGTGAGCGTCGGTGAGATGAGAATCGTTCTGATTAGCGCAGCTACTTGGACGAGATACCACGAATAACGGCAAAGAAGTACATTCCGACGGATGGTGAGGCTCCAATAGTGGCGACACAAAGCGATGGCTGACTTGAATTGTTCCAGCTGATGTACTGAAGGCAAGATTGAAGACGATGGGCGTCGTAGAGCACACATTCTCAGTCGCGAACGGGAACAACAAAGGCGTGCAGTGGAAGATCTACGACGTCGGTGGTGCGCGGAATCAGCGGCAAGCGTGGGCGCCGTATTTTGAGGATGGTGCGTAGAGCTCTCTTTTCTGACCCCTCCGTCTACGCTCTTCTCTTTACTTCCTTTGTTTTGGACAGCTTTTGCTGACTTTCCCTTCAGTAAACGCCATCATCTTCCTCGCGCCCATATCCGCCTTCGACCAGGTGCTGACGGAGGACCCGCGCGTGAACCGGATGGAGGACTCGCTGCTGCTGTGGAAGTCGGTAGTGTCGAACAAGCTGCTGGGGCATGTGAACCTGGTGCTGTTCTTGAACAAGTGTGATTTGCTGCAGGTGAGTGTTGAGTTTGTGGAATCGCGTTCGGTAGACGCTTCGGATTACGGACTGAAGTGGATGTGGAATCGGCGCTTACAACCTCTTCCAGTCGAAGCTGGACGCGGGCGTACAACTTGGGCAACATATGATATCCTATGGCGATCGACCAAACGACTATGATTCGGTATCGAAATGTGCGTGTTATCCAGCCCTATCCCGGGTGATCGTACTTATTGGATCGTAGACTTCCGCAACAAATTCGGTGCCCTGCACCAAACATACACCCCGAATAAGGAGCGGGAGCTCTACAGTAAGTGCTTGCCCGCTGCACCTCCATTCGACCATACTGACTATTTTCAAGTTCACTTCACATCCGTGACGGACACGAGACGGACGGCGACGATCATATCGACGGTGCGCGACATCATCATCAAGGGCAACCTGCGGAATATGCGGCTCGTATAACGGTGGTGATGATACCGCGCATCTCTTTATTGTCGACCTCTGGATGGTGGGTTAGGCGTGGCGGACAGCCTCAAGAGGCGCGCATTCCTCTTGGCGCGCTCCCGTCGGGCATACACTGGGGTGTTAGACGAAGCTCTCCCACCCGGTATCTCCTCGTATACATGTCCCTTGTTCCCCTCTACGGAGTCTCATCTACCTGCTGATTGACCTTCTACCATCTACGCACGCCTTCCCTTCTCTCCTGCGCTCCCCCTCACTCACTTGGAACCTGACTCTTTCTTCGTGTACCTCCTACGTCTTTTCGCTCGTTCCCTATTTCTCGCCTGTTTTACCCATACTCTAAACTTGCTGTCTTCGCATGTAATCGTCCATCTCTGAATCTTTTCGACCTTCTCTTTCGGTTGTTTGTCAGTTTATCTGTGCTGTCGGTTTCTCCCTTTCTGTTACCGTGTATATAGTAATACCTAATAGTACGTCTGCGTCTTGATGTGTGGGTGTGGAGAGAAGCTTGGCAGGGAGAGCGCTCGGGTAATATAAGTAGTAGAATACGAACGCGCACGCCTCAATTATCAAGTTCCAAGGACCCGTCCTCCAAGCGACGTTCTATATCTTCATACCGTGCCATTTGGCGCAGCAAACTCAGTCTGTTCTCGACGTCCTTCCATCCCGCGCTCCAGGGCTCGTCCGCCTCGAAGCTCAAGAGGCTGAAATCAGGGTCCCGCATACCCGGAAACAGACTGCAGAGAAGCAAGACAATGTCGTTCTCGGACCCGGGCTCCACAGGCGAGTCGCCGAGATCGAGGGACACGAGCGGGTGCTTTTGCCTCCGCCTCGCGTAGAATTTGCGATTCACAGGCGGGCCCTCGTCCGTGCTGAGGGGCACGGAGAGGCGCTCGAGGTGCGGGCAGTTGTCCGCGAAGTGGACGAGGGTGTGCAGGGTGGCGGGCGTCTTCTCCGCCCCCTCCGACAAGCGCAGCATCGAGATGGTGCTCACGTCGAAGTTGAGGAGGTTTGGCCACCACCGCGTGAGCTCCGCGTAGTCGTCGTCGGTGAGCGCGGTGCCGAGGGTGACGTCGAGCCACACGGAGGTGAGCTCGCGGAAGCCGGAGAGGATGCGCATGGTGTGCATGTCCAGGGGTGTGCGGAGCCAGTGGTCGCCGGCTACTTCGACGGCGTCGAGGCCTTCGAAGTAAACTTCGATCTCGCGCATGGTTTCGGGCGAGCAATGAGCGCGGATGGACTCGAGGACGGTGCGCAGGCTGTCCTGGGACTGGTGGAGGAGAACAGGGGCGAGGCATATCGTCTCGATGGGCGAGCCGTCTAGCGCGGCGAGGAGACCGCAGACCCGGCTCACGGATACGTTGCGGAGCTTCAATGTCTGGAGGGCCGTGAAACTGGAGGCGACGGGCTCATTGAGCGGTAGGGCGCCTCCCGCACCGTCGGTGAACGAAAGAGCAAGGTCGACCAGGCTGGTACTGCGCGCAAGTGAGGCCAGAAGATTCGGGTGGCCAGCATCGATTTTGAGGTCGACGCTGTGCAAGCTGGACCATGCCGCGACTGCGTCCGCTATCTCCATGGAGGGGACGACAGAGGTACAGCTACTGGACGTATCCAGCTGGATACAACGAAGAGAAGGGCATCTGCGAGCAAGCAGGTTGCAGTTTCCCAGTATTTTGGACGATTGATATTGAATGACCAGCGCCGTTACAGAGGGGCGCAAGAGTGATTGCACGAGGTCGGTGTGCTGCTCCGTTGGACTGCGTATGCTGATGTTCAACCATTGCAGGTTGGGAAATAGTGGATATGGACACTGCAGTATGGCATCGATAGTCGCTGGGGAATAGTTGCGCGGCTCCGACATGATTTCCATGAAGCCGAAGTGCTTAATGAAGCGGGACCGTTCGAGCACCGGGGCCCAATCCTCCTTGGTTAGAGGGCGGGTGATGTCCTGCCCACCTCTCATGAACATCAAAATGGAAAGTCCCTGGTGCCCAACTTACAAAAGTAGGAAATGCGATGCCGATATTTCGTTGTTGCCCGAGGTAGGCCCCTGTGATCTGAACCGTCCGCGCATTTCTGGGAAGTCGCTGGAGCAAGTAGGCCAAGTCAAAGAGTTCTTCCCATATCAGAGGAATTGCGGCGTCATGCCACGTCCGGCAGACTCGCGCGAAGTGACATAAATCCCGCCGAGGTCCAACGTCCTCTCGGCTTGCGCGAAAGATGGTTTGTAGAAGCTCAGGAATCTGGATTGGGCTGCTCATGTGGTGTTGCTCTACTGACTTCCTTAGTCATGTCAATAAGACCACCATCCAAAGCTCTGATTACAGACCTTGGTGAACGCAACACTCGTCACAGTTCGGAAAACGATGGCGGCACAGACGGAAGCAAATTTGGACACGTGCGCGAACCGAGGACTGTCACGAACGCGACTTGTCACAATGTCCATACTTTCCCTCCGTTGTCCTGGACGCCCATGTAGCTGTCAATCCTACCATCGTATCTTCACAAGAATATGCAGAACATATTTGGAAAGGCAGCGAGTTGCTTATCGCACTGCCCAGACAAGCCGAGCGCCAAAAAGAGATTTATGGCCGCGATAAGTGCGTCCCACATGGCCGGCACCGACGGAACGTGCGCCACCGCATGTCCAGGGGCGCCTGAATTTGGCGGCGCGTCAGACGCCGACGCTTCATATAGCGGCGGACGGCATTCGCGCGTCTCTCGCCTCCTCCGGTCATAGGCTCCTTGCCTGCACCCTCCGACGCGCCATTGCTCACCTCAACGCGCCCGCCGCTCTCCTCGACGTGTCCAACATGCTCTCCGTCCTCTTTAGCGGTCTGGCGCTCGCTCAGGCAGCGCTGGCGGCGAACGTAAACAACCTCGGCAACTTGGCTCCCTACCACAAGGCGCCTGTGCCGGAGGGCTTGAACGAGACGCTGCCCGAGGACTGCACTGTCGATCAGGTTATGCTGGTACGTCGGCACGCGATGCGTGATCGGTCGGTGGCTGATGCATCCTCCCCGTACAGATGGGCAGACATGGCAGCCGCTGGCCGTTGAGCTCTGAGCTCGGGTACATTGTGAATCTGACGGAGAAGCTCGCGGCGTCCTATGACTACGTGTGCGTCCGCTTGTCCTACTCACGACTCATGTACTGACGTGTGCTGCAGGCAAAATGCCGATCTGCCCGAAAGCATGCTATTCCTAAAGGATGGCTACACTACTTCCCTCGGGCATGACAACCTCACCGCCTCCGGACGCCGGCAGCTCTTCAACCATGGTGTCGCGTACGTCGTTTGCAGACATCCGGAGGGTTTCTCTGACACCTCTTTAGTTTTAAGCTCAAGTACCCGGACTTGAACGCCACCACGGTACTGGCCGGTGACCAGGACAGGGTATGTAGTGGTTTTGGAATGCGTGTCCTGCGTCTCAATATCCTTCTTAGGTCATCGAATCCGCTCAGTGGTTCAGCATGGGGTACTTCGGCAGGGATTGGTTTGCCCTGCAGGATACTGCCTTCGAAACCATCGCCGAGGACGAGGTCACAATCTCGTGGATCACTCCCATGGACACCTGCGCGAACTGGTCGTACACCAGCTTCGGCGTTGCTGTAAGTCTGTCGTCCTTTCCTCCAATCCCGCATCACCGACCATCTCTTAGCCCGTCGACGAATGGGGCGCAGTATACCTCCCCAACATCACCTCCCGCCTGAACGACCTCATCCCGGGCCTCAACCTCACCGACGACGACACGCACGGCGCACTCTATGCCTGCGCCTACGACTACGCCGCGTACGAAGTCTCGCCGTGGTGCGACGTGTTCACCGAGGACGAGTTGGCGCAGTTCGAGTACGAGCTTGATTTGCTCATGACGGGTGCCTTTGGCTACAACTTGCCCGACCCCATGGGCCCGACGATCGGCTCGCTCTACGTCAACAAGCTCATTGATAGGTTTACAAATGCTAGCGGCGATGCTGTCCCGTTGTACTTGGAGTTCGGCCATGACACGACGATTGACCTGGCGCTGACTGCGCTGGGCTTGGCGAAGTGAGTAGAAATGGTTCAGTAACGATGATCGTCGCTTATGGTCTTGTGAAGGGACGCTCCGCCGCTGTCGACTACGGCTATGCCTTCTGAGCGGAACTGGAGGACCTCCAACCAGGTTCCCTTCGCAGCGCAGATGGTTTGGGAGAAGTTCTCCTGCAAATCCTCGTATGTTGCCTTCGAGTTCACATCTATTTACACGAACTTACGCGCCCTCGCCAGCTTCGACGGCCCGCAAGTCAGGCTCATCTTGAATGACGCTCCATTTCCCTTGTCGACGTGTGCCGACTCCGAAGAGGACAGAACGTATGGATCTTGCGCGCTCGATGCCTTCGTGGCCGCGAACGGCTTCAGCACGACCATTGCTTGGGGCGACAGCGCATGGAATAAGACGTGCGGCGCGTCTGACTTCTAAACATACACTCGAAAAACCTACTTGACGTTGTCGATACGACCGATTCTTACGAGTTTACGGTAGATACACAGGCTCTATCACTTGCATAAACATCATCATCTTGCACACCACGCTTGCCACCGCCCCGAGTTCCCCATGACGTTGTTTGTTGAACAGCATGTGACCACTTTGGCCAATATCACGTGATAGCCATGAGGCTTCGGTTGGTTCCGTGCGCCACACTTCGACGGTGGCAATGCGTCGCTGCTGTATGTCCACCTCTCTCCTCAGCGTGGCTATACCTTCCAGCCTCTTTCCGAAGGCGCCAGAATGTGAGCGACATCGTCTGGCCATGGGATCACAGCCGGGGCGCCGGACCCGCTGCGGTGTTCCCACGGTCGGGCTGCCATTGTTCTTCGCACGGGCCCGGCGCTTCGCTGAGTTTGAATCTGATTTCGGCCCCTTACATAAGGCGCAGACCTGTGCTTGTGACTCGCCACCTCTCTCTCTTCTCAACCACCACCATGGACGCCAACTCAAGCCCGCCGCCGTCGCCACCGACGCCCGGGCGCCTTTTGTGGCATGGCCCATGAGGCCGCGGGGAGTGTCGTCTCTAGTTTGTCTGTGGACGGCTGTCGCTGACGACTTCACCCGTGCTACGCGCACAGACAGATACAGGGAACAGGTACAGACAGGTGCGTGATGCCACTTGAGTGCCCTTCGTCGTCGCCACTAATGCCACTGTGTTCTTCGTGCTCGCCAGGTGTGTGGCTCGCTTATCGTCTCACGGCGCTTACTGATCGATCCTCGCAGACATTAAAGATGATGACGACGAAGATAAAATGGTTGAGGAAGAAGACAATGGACAGGGGCAGACATAGAGAGGAGGACAGGCGACGCGGGCGACAAGTAAAGGAAACAAAAAACGCTTTCGCGTGCTGCAGGGGCAAAAATGGTGCGTCGCCACAGCTTTCTTCCTCCATCACTGTGCTCATTGCCTCTCGTACCACGCTCAGGCTGAAAAATGCCTGAGCCCCGAGTTCAAGGCTACGATTCATAAAGTGAGTGGCCGGCGCCTACCGCTCTTCACTCCGCTCACATATTCTCCTCACCCAGAAAAGCCGCCGGAGAAACAAAGGAGGACAGACAAAAAAGAGTGCGTCGCCTATCCCTTCATCTCATCGCCCGTCTGACATCTCCCCTAGCACTACCGACATACCCTGGGGATTAATGATGACACCGACAAACAAATGAAGACGTCGCGAGGGGTAGCCGGTAACCCCTCAGCATGCCCCGGTGGCGACCCAAGATACCCCCAATAGCGGCGCGTTGGGAGCTCGTCGTCGTGGAGTACCCTCGGCTTAGGTGTTGACGCGCAAGCCATGAAGCACAAGTCGGGGGTAGCATGCACGGTGCCGCCGCGACGGGACACCAATGGCGGCCCTTCGGGGTCCGCCGCCATGCCATCGCTGAGGTGGCATGGTCGGGCGTCGTGGCCGTGAGGTCGTGGCGCCTCTCTGTAGCGCAGGGTGGTTGCGAACCGGGCGGTTTGCAAGGTCGAGTCGAGGGTCCGGGGTCCTCATACCGGTGGCGCGTAGCGCATCGCGTCGGGGCTCGCTCAACACTCCCTTCGCCGTCTGACGACCGGTCGTCCTCGCTACGACAGGACTTCGGTCCTGTATTGTGTTTACTGGGGGCTTTTGGGTATTCTGAGGGAATGCAGCGTAGGAGTGCGAGCGCTGATGACTGCGGTGCGAACTGCGAGGTTCTGCCGGCGTCGCTGCTTAGCAGGGCCAACGGACTGGACTGTACGCCCATAGTCCGCCGCGGTCCAAGCATCGCCTCCTCGCTGCGACAGGATCTTCATCCTGTCTTTGGGTATACTGAGGGCTCGGCTGGGGATTGTAGCGCAGGAGCGTGAGCATCGGGGCCGCTGCGTGAGGTGCAAAGGTTCTGCCGGCGTCGCTCAGCGCGGCCAACGGACTGAACTCGATGCAACTGACAGAGGCGCCCCGTGCTACATCTCCTCGCTACGCGGGGCGCAGAGAATCGCGCGGCCGACGACGGGATGTGGGTTCGTTATCCCGGTGAGCCATTCCGGTCGAGACTCGTTCCCTTTCTTCGTCGTCAGCTGCCCTTTCTCGGTCCCGCAGCGGTCTATGACTGCTTCATGTGTTTACGGGGGCTCTTATGGCGCGCGTCGCGTCTGTGTTTTTACTGGGGGATATATTTTTTTTTTCTGGGGGGATTTACGCACTAGGGATGTTGGGCGGGGCTTGCCTCGTCCGACGCACCGTGCGCGGCGAGCCTATGATGCGAACCACAGTACACTATAGCCGAGGGCAGTCAGCTGCACCTTTGAGCACCACAGTACTTCGAAGCTGAGGATAACTCGTCGCGCGCGGTGTCGTTCCCGATTGACTGCATTGTTGTAGATTGTCTTTGTACGATCTACATTTTGGGGATTCCGTGTCCTCAATGAACACGGTTCGAATGCACTACATTCTTCTCGTCGTCTAAGGTACCGTCGTCGGGTCCCAGTCGGTGACCAAGCCTACAAGAACACAGTAAGTCGAAGGTTTGAACTCGAAAGTCAATCCCTCACCTTCGTCCAATCCGTCGAAGTCCGCCATCTCGATCTCGGACAGCTCGAAGTCGAAGATGTTCGCGTTGGACACCATCCGCTCCTTGCTGACCGTCTTGGGCAGCGGAACGTAGCCCTATAATACTCAGGAGTAGTCCAATCGTATATGGACGTGCATACCTTTTGCACAGAGTAGCGCAAGAGCACCTGCGCAGGCGACTTGTTGTATTTCTTCGCCACCCTGCTGATCGCCCAGTGATCGAAGCGCATAGCGCGGACGAGCGGAGCCCATGCCTGCAAGAGTGTAAGGTGAGTTACTTGAGATGATCGTGTGAGCTCAAAAGCTTTACCTCCATCGTCATACCGTGCTTCTTCGACTCGTGAACGATGGCCTGCCTCGTCTGGAACGGGTGAAGGTCGATCTACTTTAGGTCAGCCTGGGAAACCCAAGTGCACTCATTCAAAAGAACATTACCTGATGCACAACAGGCATCGGTAGCCCGTACTCCTCCATCTCACGAATATGCTTGACGCCATACGTACTTATCCCACACGTCTTCAGCGTCCCATCCTCCTTCTGCACATCACAGATCGCCTGCCAGCTCTCCTTCCTCGCCTGGGGGCCGCCTACCGGCCCATGGATAAGGTACAGGTCAATATACCCAAGGCCACACGCGTCGAGCGAGCGCTTGATTGCAGCCCTCACACCCGCGTACCCATTGTTCAGCTTGAGCTTCGAGGTGTAGAAGATCTCCTCGCGCGGGACGTTGTGCTTCTTACAGAAGTCGCGAATCGCCTGTCCGACCTCGCGCTCATTCTCGTACCACTCGGCAGAGTCCTATCGCAAAGAAGGGGTAGCGTTAGATATGCTTTCCCGGCGCCGGGTGCATGGGAAGGCTCACGATGTGGCGGTACCCGGTCTAAAGGGGAATCGGTTGCGTCAGCGAAGGTCCCGTGTCCGCGCAGATAGTGCATTACCTCGAGTGCAGCGGTCACGGCCTCGTACGCCTCTCTTCCGTCCATCTCGTAGGTGCCTGTGTACTGTTAGATACATGTCCCCCTCAAAAATTCTCGTGCCTACCAAATCCTACTACCGGAATCCCCCGCCCATCCCGCATCTATCTCGCTCATCAGCGTCTTGTAAATGGTATGATAGAGTACGTCTACCTTGATTCTGGACTGCAAGCTAAGCTGATCCGACATGATTGAGGTAAGTACCACGGAGAAGTGGTCGACGATGACAAGTCCTAAAAAGGCAGGCTTTGTGTTTCAAAAGAAGCGGGATCTATTACCGCGCATCACCTCAAGAAGTGACGCTACGTATGCTTGGCTAAGCCTACGTGGAGCACGGCCCACAGGTTCCGCACTCTTTCGGGCCCTGTATACGCTTGCCTTCCTCTTCCGCAGCGTGCCGAAGACATGTCAAGCAACTACCCCAGGTTCCCTCGGCGTCACGGTACTCAACCTCTTTCAGCTCGGGAACAGCTTCGATGCGAAGGGAGCCGTCGTGCCAGTTGCGTGGGCCAACAGTAGGTAGTCATAGAGTTAGGTAAGGTACTTTGATGGTGAAGTTGGCATTGGAGGACTTGTATCTCTGACATCCACGTGCTTTCGCTTCGTCCTCAATCTACCTCCATGGTACTGCGATCAGCATCTTCCAAGGCCTGAACCCGGGCGAGCAAACGGAGGCTCTCGCATACATCAGGCCACCCTTCACTCCATTCAGTCCCGTCATCGTATGCCAGGTCATAGGGTTCTAACGCGGGGAAAATTCTGCTGAGCAGCAGCGCGATACTATCCGTCTCCGAGATGGGCGAATCCCCAACGAATAGGTACCGGAGAGGATGATTGCGCGACCTCATGCGATACAGCTCCAGGTCCACCGGCGGTACATCTGTCACGTCAAGTGGAAGCTCGAGGGTCTGTAGAGATGGGCACGACCGCGCAAAGTGTATCAACGTCTGCGGGGTAGCTGGGGTGCCGGGAACTGGGCCGGCAACCAATGCCAGCGATCTGGTATCGACGTTGAAGGAGGTGAGCTTGGGCCACCAGCCGACAGCCTCCGCATAGTCGTCATCCGACAGGTCGACGCCCAAGGTGGCCTGAAGACACAGGACCTCCAGATTACGGAAGCGTGAGAGGACCCGGATGCTCTGCATCTGCAGCGGCGTCTGTATCCAATGCCCATCGTCATCCTCCCTGTCGAAGTAGATTTGCAGCGAGCGCATCGTGTCCGCGGAGCAGTGGTCGCGCGCAAGGTTGAGCACCCGCTGAAAGTTTTCAAGCGAGTGCTTTAGCAAGACAGGAGCCAGGGATATAGCTTCGATAGGCGACCCATCCAGCAGTTCCAGGAAGCTAACCACACAACGCACGGGCGCACCACCGAGCGTCAGCTTCCTCAGGGACGCGAAGCTCGAGGCCGCAGGCTCGTCTATTGCCACAGACTCGCTAGCGTTGGGGTTCTCGTCGCCATCCTCGTGGATCCAAAGCGTGAGCTCAGAGAGGCTGCGCAGGCGTGCGAGCTGCAACACCAAGCTTGGATGCCATGGGCCAGTACGAAGTGAGATCGTCTGCAGCCCCGACCACTTCGAGACAGCGTTGGCGATATCGAGCGATGATATAGGCGCCACGTTCTCGTCCTCGTACGACTCATTGACGATGAGCGTCCGGATGTCAGGGCAGCGGCGAGCAATGGCTTCGCAGTCACAAATGAGCGTATCATCGGTCGACGACACGGTCAATGAGGTGGTTGTCGGGGACAAGAGCATGGCTAGCAAGGTTTTGTCATGCGCTGTCGAAAACGCGACTTCGAACCTGAGGCGCTGGAGATGGGGAAAGACGTCGGACGGTGGCGGAGTCTGCAACAAGAGCCACAGCGTCTGCTCCGACAACACACGCTTGTCCATATGCTCACGAACGGTGAGATATCTGACGAAGCACGAGTGCCGGAGTACCTTTTCCCAGTCCGCCTCAGATAGAAGACGGCGCAAGACCTGAGAGACTTTCAGTGACATGCGAGAACATCGATGTTCGCGCCAACTCACGAAAGCTTGCATGCTTCTCCCTAAACGCAGCTTCCTCGGTTCTAGCTGCCAAGCATCCTCGGGCAGCAAGCAAAGAAGAGGTACCAGACTGCTGAGGTTCTCCCAGAGAATGGATATGGCGGCATCATGCCAGAAGCGACACACTTGAATGAATTGGTAGATGTCGTGACGGCGCAGCTCTCCGACCCGGCAGATAGCTTGCAAGAGCTCCGGTATCTC
>JAMQCK010000927.1:0-13926 GCA_024196135.1 Pleurotus ostreatus/Saccharomyces cerevisiae fusant | reverse complement strand
CATGACACGTGTTCTGAATGATCTATTTTTCCGTCTCAGGCTTTCAGCCTGCTAAGGCAGGCGCAGCGCCGATGGAGATTAACGATTTCTCGGTCACGGCGGAGAAGCCTCAGGCTGTCTTGAGCCCCGATAGGCCGTCACTGCTCTCCAAGGGAAGACCGAATTCGGAACGGACCCAGTCATTGTTCTCCTCTGACAAGCCGCCGTCCATACCTTTCGGACCCATCGAACAACCTCCCCTTGCTTCGCAGCAACCCCAGTCGTACCTTTCGCAAGGCCGTCCGCCCTCGACGCCTCTCGGCAACGGGTCTAAGAGGCCTACGAATGTGCGAGGCGCGTCGTACTCTGGCGATATGGTCTCTTCCCGTTCAGGAGAGCTGAGGGCCCCACTGCTGGGTGAGAGAGGCGGTCCATCGGTAGCTCCTGCACCCTCTCCAGCTCCCGAACGTAGGGGTGTTCCGATACGCCCAAATCGTGTCTCGATGGACTCCTCGAATACGCCGATGCGCTCGACGTACGCCAGCGGTGCTCCTACGATGCCTTACGAAACTCCGGGGCAACGTACATTCGACTCTCCCTCTCGGCCTGCGTACGGTATCTCAGGAAAGCGCTCGCAAGAGATGCCAGCTGGACGTACCTACGACAGCCCGAGCAGGCCGGCGTATGGCCCGTTGGGCAGGCGCAGACACGAGACTCCAGGTCGGCGAGGGTACGACCGCCGGCCCTACGACATCGCCGGTAGCCCATCGTCGACGACTTCGCATACGAGCACAGGTAGTCAGCCGATACCTGTACCGCCACGCTCGCGACCCGTCTCCGATGACGAGGAGGCCGAGGAGTCTGGCACGGACGAGGAAGCTGAGAGTCATGATGATGACGACGACGACGACGACGAGCCAACGACCGGTAGCGAGACCGAGAGCGAAGATGGTTTCGACGAAGCGCTCCCGTTTGCCATGCAGGACGACCCAGCCGATGCGTTCTCTACTGTGCGCGGTAATCCATTCGCCCCTCGGACCGAACCCCTGCCCACGCCATCGAAGGAGTATGAGATGTGGGTTCCGAAAACGTCCCAGCAGGATGCGCCGCGCGTTGAGGTAGCGAACACACGGAGAGGGCCGCCTATATTACGCAGGCAGACGTCCGCTACCAAGGACGAATCGGGATCTTACCCTGACCGGACAGCAATTCCTTCAACTTCGGGACGATTCGACCAGCTACGACAGGGCACCCAACGCAGGCCGGGCGGCCTGACGCGCACTGAGAGCTATCGGGACGTCCCAGCACGTGCGCGCACTAATGAAGTCGATGCGTTCAGTCGGTCCATGAACGTCATCGGAAATCAGAGAGCGAAGGAGCAAGCTCGGCGGGACGAGACTCGGTTGCGGCAAGCGGAGGAGCAGCGCAAACGGGACGAAGAGCAGCGACGCGAACAGGAGAAGGCCGCCCAGCGCGCGCGCGAGGAGGCCGAGACGCGCGATCGCGAAGAGGCGGAGCAGCGCGCTCGTGAAGCGGAAGAGCAGCGTATACGCGAAGATGAAGAACGACGCGCTCGGGAGGAGGCAGAACGACTCGCCCGGGAGGATGAAGAACGCCTGGCTCGCGAGGAGGAAGAGCGCGTGGCTCGCGAGGAGGAGGAACGGCAGGCCCGCGAAGAGGAGGAGCGGCGCGCGCGCTTAGAGGAGGAGCGACGTGCACGCGTGGAGCGCGAAAGGATGGAGCGCGAGGCCCGTCTCGCGCAAGAGAAAGCTGAGCGTGAGGCTCGCCTCGCACAGGAGAAAGCTGAGCGCGAGGAGAAGCTGCGAGCTGCTGAAGAGCGCCGCAAGCAGGAGGAGGAAGAGAGGAAGCGCGCGCTGGAGGAGTCCCGGCTGGCAAAGAAGAGTGCTAAGCAGAAGAAGAGGGAGGAGAAGGCGAAGAGGGATGCGGAGGAGAAGGCAAGGGTCGAAGCAGAAGCGGCGAAGCGCGAGGAGGAACGCCTCCAGCGCGAGGAAGAGGAACGACTCAAGCGCGAGGAGGACGAGCGACTCGCCGCTGAAGCAGAAGCAGAACGTTTGGCTGAACAGCGTGCTCAGGAGGTGGAGGCGCAGCGTCAGCGCGAGGAGGAGGAGCGCGCCCTAGAGCGTCAGCGTCAGGAGGAGGAAGAGGCCCGTCGCCGACGCGAGGAAGCCGAGGAGATCACGCGACGTGTAGAAGACGATGCACGCCAGCGCCTTCAAGCAGACCTTGCGCGCATGCAGGAGGACCTACGTCAACAGATCGCTGCGGAGGCGCAGAAGGCTATGAGCGAGGCTATGCAGCGCAAGGAGGAGGAACTCAGGCTTCGCGAAGAAGAGCTGCACCGAAGGGAAGAGGAGATTCGGCGGAAGGAGGAGCAGCGCCATAAGGAGGAGGAGGAACGCAAAGAGCGCGAGGAAAAGTTGGAGAGGGAGAAAGAGAGGGAGGAGACGCGCAGACGCAGGGAGGAAGACAAGAAGGGCAGGGAACGCAAACGCAAGGAGGAGGAACGGAGGGCACGGGAGGAGAAGGAGCGGATGGCACGGGAGGCACGGGAGGCTCGAGAGAAGGAGGACAGGGAGAAAGCAGAGCGAGAGAGGGCAGAACAGGAGGAGAAGGACCGCCAGGAGCGAGAGCGCGAGCAGCAGGAGAGGGAAGAGCGAGAAAGGGGGGAGCGCGAAAGGCAAGAGCAGATTCGCCGAGATGAGCTCGAGGCCGCGCGCTTGCAGGAGGAAGAGGTCCGTCGAGCAGAGGAGGAGCGATTACAGCGCGAACGCGAAGAGCGGAGGAAGGAGGAGCGCCAAAGAGAGGAGGAGCGCAGGAAATCCGACGATCGGCGGCGACGGGAAGAGGAAGAGACCAAGCGTCGCGCCGAGGCTTTCCAGCGCCAGCAGGAGCAGGAGCGCCTACGTCAGGCCGAGATCGAGCAGCGACGTCGGGCAGACCAGCAGCGATCGCGGGCTGACAGTACTACAACCGAGAGCAGTTGGAGCAGCTCTCGGTTTTCCTCGTCAAGTGCATCCTCTGCAACCAGCGCCGCGTCGTCTAGTTGGGGTTCTGGCCGTACCCCGAAACCCTCCACCTCCGCTCGGACCACTTCTACTTCAACACCGCGCGCGTCTCCTGCTACGGGACGCACTCCAACGGGCGCATCTCCCATGGATGAAGGCGAGTGGGCACGACGCCAAGAGGAGTATGCACGCCGTCAGCAGGAACAATTCCGGCGTGAGCAGGAACGACTCGAGCGCGAGCGCTTCGTTAGAGAACAAGCGAAGGACTCTCGAATGCTCACCAAGGACGACATCCAACGCCTCTTCGCTCGTCACGAGGAGATGTGGCAGACCCTACAGAAGGCGGAGCGCCTTACGTGGATCTCCTTCCCTTGGCCGCTCATCAAACAACCATCGACTCCAGAGGACATCACAACGAACGCAGTCGACGCCTATATCCTCTCCCCTTACTATCCTGAAAAGGAGAAGGATAAGGGACGCTCCCAAAGAGATCGCATCAAGGAGCATATACGACGCTGGCATCCTGATCGCTTCGACACGAAGCTCCTCCCTCGGGTGGTGGAAGGCGATAGGGAGAATGTGAAAGAGGGCGCTGGCGCGGTGGTGCGCGGGCTGAATGATTTGTTGAGGCGAGCGAACACGCCAAATCCTTTTGATTGAGACGACTGTATATGATTCGTTGTATGTACGCAGACTTGGCAGATATCGGGGTTCTGTAGTGATTAGCATACCATGGATTTCGCCTGACATTTTTTGTCTCTCATATGTATTTTTTTCCCTCTCGCACACGCAGTGTAGTCTCTGTACATTACACCTACCCACTGACTGTCAAGCATTGTATTTGTGGTCACCAGTCGCCGCTTGCGCATCGCATGTGATGATTCTTGTCGACGGAGCGTTCCAATAGTCGCAACACTCAGAAGGCGCAAGTCGTGCTCAAGATTCAGTACAACGCTACTATGATACAGTTCAAGAATACGGTCTAACGGTCGATTACTTGCTATGTGTGGCCGCCAGCCCACAAATTGATCACATCCTGCACGCTTCGCATGGGCCAGGAAACCCCAACCATTCCCGCCATCCTCATGCCCGTTATCTGCGCTATATGTATTACTCCCTTGCCCATAGCATGTAGCTCGTCCTGGGTGGGGACCTGGTGAACAAAGTTCCTGAGGGCGTCGTCCATCAGATTCTTCAACAGTGCACTGAGCAATGTTCCCGGAACCTGGTTGCGGGTGAGATACCACGCGAGCTCTTTCGTGGATGCTGCCACATCAGGCCCGCGCGGAACCCGCTGACCCAACACGTAGTGTCGCAGGGCATCAAGGAATGCTGGCTTCTGGCGGACGACGTCGAGGCGTTGATCGATGGCGAGCAGAGCGCTGGTGGCCTCTGCTTCGCGCAAGAGGGGGTGGCGATAGTTGTTCTCGAAGCGGCCGCTCAGCCGCCGTTCGTATAGCCGTCCGTAGAAGTCGGCCGTGACGCGCAAGTCCTGCTGGCGCAGAATGAAGTAGGAGCTCTCGCAACCCATCTGCCGATACCGGTAGAGGGTCAGATGCGCCTGCAACATCTGCGGTTTCTCGTGGAGGAGGGTGTCCAGGAGTGCGGCGTGGCAGTAGGTGCGGAACATCTTCTCGGCGTCGTCCGCGCTTTCGTCACCGCAGAAGCGGTCGGCGAACGCGATGTACAGAACGTCGTTTGAGAAGGAGGTTATAAACTCGGATAGATCTGCGGCGGGGTGTGTTAAGATATCGATCGCTTGCGGAACATCCAGTACAGCGGCGTCACCGGATGATGAGCCAGAGCGCACAAAAAGACTGCGACTACCCTTGGGATCCTCGAGGTAGCCAAGGAAGGCTGACCGTCGTTTGACGAAGATCGTCTGCGACTTGAGCAGGTTCTCGCGGTGGCGCCGGTCACGTCTGATGTCCATCATGACGGGCCAGTAGCGCGGCGTGTCCACCCTGAAGGAGACCATCTTCTCGACATCGGGGAACAGAGTTGGTGAGACGAGGGTTGTGTTGCTGACGCTCCGCCTGCTGTCCAGGGCTTGAACACGTATGGGCAGGTAGGCTATCTCGGTCGTGTCCACGTCCCGCGCGACAAGGCAGCGCGGCTCGATGGCCAGCACCCAGAGGTGTCGCAGCGCTTGAAGGTAGCTTCGGTTGTCGGAAGACATGCTGTTGAACCGAGGGAAGAATGCGACGACCATGGACGCGACAGCGGCGTCGGAGGTGCCCAGCGTGAACCTGCCCTGACCGAGGAAGAGCATGCCGAGGGACATGTGATTGAACATATGCGTGCCGTACTTGAAGCCTTGGTGGTAGATCGACTGTTGATGCATCCCGTATGCGAGGCGCAGGCGTCGTAATGTCGTGATCTCGCCGGTGCCCGCCATGATCATGGCCAGCGCGAGGGAGATAAGATTGAGCCCATCACGAACAGCAGACCGCTTGATTCGATGCTCGAAGGCGCCCCCTCCTATACCAATCGATGAGTGACCAAGAGTCGAATTGGCAAACAGGAACTTACCTTGCGAGTATACGAGACGCGTGAACGCGTCGAAGTACTTGACAACAATCTTGTACGCAGGCTCGCGAGCGGTGCCCGCGTACTTTAGCGCAAGTGCGAAGCAACATCCCGAGATGATGTTGTAGTATGCCAACTCGATCGCGTCGTCGATCGGTTCATGGCGCTTCGCGCGCGCCTCGATGCCCTCTCTGACCGGCTGAGGAAGGTGCGAGTTGAACCAGTCAGCCGTCGGCTGAATATCGTCGAATAGGATGAGACCCTTCGCAATCGTGCGGAGGATCAGGAAGCTCGGCTGCAGATGCTCGAGCTCCCGTACTGTCTCCGGGATGGCGAGGATGGCGGCGATGTCGCGCCGGTTTGTGCGAAGATACATCAGACCCAGGGCCATGGTTGCAGCCGGCGACGTGAGTGTGAGGTCGTATGCCGCGGGCGGCGGCAGGCCTTCCACAGTGGTGCCAGGGTCCGGTCCGTGGATGAGTGCGTTGAGACGCTGCACGAGGGCCATATCGGCGGGTACGTTCGAGCCCTTCCCGAGCATGATCATCCCGAAGGCGAGAGCTGCAGAGTATGTGTAGGCCTCGCGATGCTCGTTGTGGATGTCGGGCGGGACAAGGTCGTGACGAGATATCTGGCTCAAGCAGACCTCCGCCATGCGTCGGTTGCGAGTGGCCATGTACAGCACGCCGATACCAGCGAGACCGGCAGCCTGTGTCATGAGGGAAACGTTCAGATCGACGCCTGGGGTCGGCAGCAGAGCTGGAGTATGCACGGTCAAGAGCTTGGTCACCGCGCTGTCGCTAGTCCCAACGTTCGCAGCCGCAAGACCCAGCAGGACACCGATGGACGTCAAGTCGTGCTTCGGTGTGAGGTAGCCGAAGGTATGCCAGGTGAGCAGCTCGCGCAGATGCCCCGTCAACCCCAGAGCGAAGAGGAAGCCCGCGTGTTCCGCGGTGAGCTCGTCCGGCCGGTTGAACGCGATCCACGATGAGTCGATGCCGCGAGCCTTGGGCGAGATCCGCAGCCCCGCCGCGACACCGTTGTGGAAGTCGCCCCATGCAATGGAGTCGGGCACGATGCCTGGCTCGGGCGAGACGGTGAGGTTGTGCGGGTGTAGGCGGACGAGGTACTCCATCTTGGGGATTTGGTACGACTCGCGGTTCACGGAGTCGAGCGTGGCGAAGGTGAACAGGGCGCGCCCGTAAGGGAGAGCAAGCGTCCGCTCGGCGACTCGGATGGCCAGGTTCTGTTGCTCCTTGACTTGGTCGGTTTCGCTGGGGGGACTGTGAGCAAGGGGCAAGTGTCTGGGTTCGTAAAGCATACCTCAAATCAGGTCGCTCGACGGCGCGAATTGTCGGTATGAGAGAGGAGGCCAGCATGCGCCCTACATCCTCGAGGCGACGATCACTGCCGAAGCGCACATCGGTGAACTCGCGATTAGTGATCTCGACTCCAGTGATTTGAGGACCCTATACATTGGTTGAGCATGAGTCTCCCGTGCCAAAGTCAAGTCACTAACCTTGTTCTCTGTTTTGTTGTCGTGCAGATCCCCAGCCCCCGCGGGCCGCACGTCATGGGCAATGTCACCGATAGTAGGGCGGTTGTATCGATCGTCCTGTGCCATGGGCTGTGAGGTATGCTCGAGAATGGTACAGAGAAGGACTGACGAGCAACTGCTTCCTGGTCAAATATCCGTCCGAGCGCAAGAGCTTGATATTGTCGCCAGCGGTCGCAGCCAAATCGTTCCGTCCAACATAGTTCCACAGATCGAGCGACCACGTCGCGGGCGGAGCCAACTGTAAGCGGGCTCGTTAGCTTAACCTCAGACCAGAAAGTCAAGCACGACATACCTGCACCGTACGCAACGCTTCGCGAATCGGCGCCGCGATACCAATCGGCAGACTGTCGACCCACGCCAATGGCAACTGCATAGCGTGCATAAACTGCACCGTCTCCTCTGCGCGAAACTGTGCCGTCGTGTCCGAGCTGTCCAGTCTCATTGCCACAGCAGCAGGGCGCGGCTGCTTTGCCACCACCATCGGATCATGCATCGACGTGTCCTGTAGCGCTGAACCACCAACTTGCAGACGGCCCTCGTTCGTCACGGTCTGCGACCGCGGGCGTAAAGAGGACTCCGCCTCGCGTATCGCCATCGCACGAGGCGAGTCTGCCTGGCTCTGCGTTTGTGCGCGCGCTCGGAGGTTTGAGGCGCCTTTCTTCGGGGAGGTCCCGCGACCACGACCGGCGCCGGCGGGGAGTCCGGCGCCGCGTCCGCGGGCTCGCTTCGTGGGCGACGAAGGTCCGCTGACTGCTTTCGTGGGGGACTTTGGACCAGGCTTGAGAGGAAGGGTTCTGAGACCATGGCCCGGGCCGAGTCCTTCGCGGCGCGGTCCGCCGGCGACGCGCTCGTAGAGGGCGCGCAGAATGCTGATCTATAGATAATGTTAAGCAGTTGTCAGTGCGCGAACGTTGGAGGATGCGTACCGATGGTGTTGGGTTGACAGCGCCGTACTCTCGGGACGCGTTTGAACAAAAGGCGTCGAGCGCATAGGAGGGCATGTTCCTACAGCCAGATGTGTGAGCAATCGAATGTAGACGGTCAGGTCATATCATACCATCCGGGCGTGTTCAACTTGCCAGTGCAGCAGAACACAACGTCGGGCGCGACGGCGGGCAGCCTCTCAATCGGGACTGTAAAGTCGGTGATTAGCTCACTATCTTTCGAAATTCGCGTTATGAGATCTCTGCGACTTGTGTTGCGAATTTGCAAGACTCAGAATACTCACGAGCCTCTGCGACCGGCCACCCCGCGGGCGCGTTCGCATCCCCATGCTCGTGCGTCTGCAGCACGTCGTCGGGGCATCGGCGCGCGTAGTGGTCCGCCCATTCGGGGCGCGTGCGTGCGGCAACGGCGACGGCGAGCGGCGCGAGGCGGCGAGCTTGGATCCAGGTAGAGGGCAGGATGGTGAGTTCTGGGGGTGAGGGTGACGTGTTAGCGCTTGTTCTTTTGTGAAGTTTTCGTGAAGTAGAGAGCAGAAATAAAGGGTCCAGAGAGTATGGAGGGTAGAACTCACCCTCGAATAACATATGCAACGCCCACATCGCCGACGCCAACACGGCTGGCCCGACCTCCTCCGGCTCCGCCATCGACACCTCCTGCAGCGGCCCCCGTGGCGCGTCTCCTATGGGTCCGACAGAGGGCATCGAGTTCACCTTGCCCGGCCGCTTGAGGCCGCGCAGCGCGGGGTCCTCGCGGAAGCGAGAGGCAGAAGGTGAGAGAGCGAGCGCATGGAATGAGGATGCGCGGCGGGCTGCCGGAGGGGTGTCTGTCCTCTCCTTGGATGGCGCAGGTATGCCGAGCGCGGAGCAGAAGACGGCGCAGAGCGCGGGGAACTCGGACTCGGTGAGCAGCCGGCTGGCGTGGTCGAGAGTGCTGTTCTCTGCGCCGGATTCGGTGTCCTCGCCGGGTGAACCGCCACGCGTCCCGCCGAACACCTTCCCCACCCACTGTGCATAGATCCGCCAGGCCAGATCGGCGGGCAGCGCGAGACTGAGCGCGTGGAACAGGCGGCGCGTCAGAGCGCAGCGCGGGGCCAGGCGTGGGCGGAGAGGCGTGCGAGTGAGTGTCGGCGGGCGTGTAGGACGGCTCCCTACACTCGATAGAGCGCGGTTTCCTGCTGTAGCTGATGTTGCAGTCGATGCCCTCGATGGCCCGGTCGCCGGAATCCCAAACGCAGCGCGAATGAGCGACGCATGCGCATCAGGATTTGGTGCGGGGGCGGAGGAGGACCCGATGGAGAGCGAGCCGGGGAGCGAGGGCGGGACTGGGTTGAAGAGCGAGTCATCGGGCCGGGTGCCGAGGACGAGGGGTGGGGGCGGTGGGGTGGGGTCTGGGGGTGGAGGTTAGTAGGCGTTCTTAGAAAGTGGGGTAGAGGGTTAGAGAGGCGGGGGTCGATCGAAGCGCGAGGAGAGTTAGTGAGCGCGACGAGGACAGAAAGAAAGGAGGGTGACGAGCGTGAAAGTTCAGGAACACACGACTCACCATTCGTCGCCCACACCAAGTTGATCCCGCCATGGAAGTCGGGCTCGACGCCGATGAGGCGTTTGGCTGGTTTATCTGTAACACCAGTTGCCGCGCTGTATCCTACTCCTGGCATCGATGGGCCTGCACCATACGTCGACGAGTCTACACCATACGTCGGCGGGTCGACATCCATGGCATCGGGATCAGGGGGCGTACCGGATTCGGGAGACGCGCTGGCGTCTGTTGGTGATTCCGTTACACATCAGTATACATAGTTGTGAAGCCAAGCAGACTCGTGAAGCTGAAGGTAAACACTGCTCACCTCCCCCGAAGTACACCTCCCCTTCCACAACGACGCCCACGTCCAGCGCCTGCCCCGGTCCGCGCAGGATACGCAGCCGCCCGTCCGCGGTGACGAGCGCGAGGTCGTGCACGAGGCCCTCGTCGCCGCCTTCCATCGCGCGCGCTACTGGAGGTAGAGATTCTTTATCTGTTCATAAACAAGGGTCAGCAATCCATCACTCCTTCGTTCATCATCAACGCGTACCTTCCAACCTTCCGACCCTCGACGCAGAACGCGACCGGTTTCCTGCTCTACCGGAACCAACGCTCCGACTCGGGTCTTCCCCATACACCGCCCACCCCGCGCTCGGCACCTCGAGCGTCATGCCCGCCGTGCCGGGCAGCGTCGCGGCGGACATTTCGGGGAAGGCGGGCGAGGGGCCGGCGTTGTACGAGCCTGAGGAGTTGTCTTGTGCATCCTCTGCTGTGGTAAGCGAGACCTCGGGGATCGCCCAGCCCTGCGAGGAGGCGCCGATCGTGCGGTCTGCATCGCCTGTTCTGTCTGCATCGCCTGTTCTGTCTGCGTCCATGCTCGACCCGGTTGCAGAGGTGTCCGCATTCATACTCGAGCCTGCTGCACTTGAATCGGCAGCAGAAGTGTCCGCGGCAGATGTGTCGGCCACCGTCATGAATGAGCTCTCCGCGCTCGGCGGCACCATCTGCGCGGCCGTCGGCGCGGGCTGGGGCGTTGGGGCTGGGTGCGGGATGTAGGAGAGCGCGGGGGGGTCTGGGTGGGTGGGTCAGTAAAGTTTGGTAAGGGAGAAAGGGGGTCAGCAACGAATTGTGACGGTTAGGGTCAGCGACGAATTGTCACGGTTAGGGTGAGCAACGAATGGTCACGGTTAGGGTTAGCAAGGTTAGGTAAGAGGAGTATGGAAGGGCGAGGGTTTTGAGAAGGTGGACAGAGTGAGAGGGTTAGGTGAAGAGTGGGGAGGGAGAAAAGGGGAGGAAAAGGTTGCTTGGGGTGGGCGAGAGGGAATAGGGTAATATGAAGCACAACGACAAAACTAGACTCACCACCGTCCGCCCCCGCCCGCGTCGCGCGCACGGGCGCGACGCTGATACCGGGGAGGGTCGCGATGAGGGTCGCGGTGAGGAGGGGTTTGGTGGGTTTGTTGGACTTGTTGGACTTCTCTTTGTTGGCGTCTTTCTTGCTGTTATCATTGTTGGCATCCTTCTTGCTGTTATCGCTACTTGAGCCGTCCTTGGATTTGGCGGACTGGGCGGACGCGTTGGACACATCGGTGGCGGCCGACCGCACCGAGCTGGCGACCGACCGCACCAAGCTGGCGGCGGAGAGGGCCTTGGGGACGGCGCGGGCTGTTGTGGGGACCGCGAGCGTCGATGGTCGGGCGGCGGTGAGCGTTGCATCGCCTAATGTTGGCGTCGCGCTTCCAGATCCTGCTTGCGGCGTCGCGCTTCCAGATTCTGCTTGCGGCGTCGGCGTACCAGATCCTGCTTGCGGCGTCGGCGTACCAGATCCTGCTTGCGGCGTCGGCGTACCAGAACCCGAACGCGACAGTGTCAAGAAAGGGTTGGAGGGGTCGACGGAGGGGTTGGATGAGTCGACGAAGGGGTTGGAGGGGTCGACGAAGGGGTTGAGGGAGCCTTCTCTCGATGACGAAGCCGCGGAGGACGAGCTCGATGCTCCCCCAAGTGAGGACGAGCTCGATGCTCCTCCAAGTGAGGACGACCCAGCGGTCAAGAAAGGATTGTGCCGTGAAGCTTTCGACGGGTCCAAGAACGGGTTGGCCTTCGACGGATCCAAGAAGGGATTCGGCGTCTCCTCGCGCTCGACTTTGGGAGGGTTGCCTGTGAGCAAACTCATCTGTCAGCATTCGTTCATCTCTTGGAAAACGAGGAAAAGCGCACCTGCAATGCTCGACGACGCGGATGCGGGGTTGGATGCGCTGGCCGCCGCCGTCCCCTCTTTGTTGCCGGTAGTGGGAGAAGGCTCGGAATTGACACCCTTCGCACCCTCTTCAACGCCCACTCTCATCACCCACACCTGCCCGCGGCTGCGGGACGCGATCGCGACGAGGGCGCGCGGCGGGGAGAGGGGGTCTGTGAGGGAGGGGGGGGGGTTAGCGTGTGTTTCATTTCGGTGAATTCTCCCTGCCATGTTATGGATTTTTGGAAGGGAATGGAGACAAAGGCAGGGAGGGTGGGGAAGGGCGAAGGGTCGAGCGGAGACGAACGGAATGGAGAGATTCAAAGGTATAGAGAAGGAAAAACCCTCTTCACTCACCCTCACTCCGCACATCGAACAGCGCGGCGCTGATGTCGGGCAGCCCTGGCACGGCAGAGGACGCGGTCGGCGGTGGGGGGCTGGGAGGGGGTGTTAGTTATGAGCTCTTCGCATTAGTTTCGGGGCCGGCGGCGTTCGCTAGTGGCTTTGGCCTGGGGCGTTCGCCTCGTGCGCCACCTCGCTCGGCTGCGAGCGCAAGCCATCATCGCGAGCCTCTTCTGCGAACACAAGGCAGCGAGACCTCCTTGCGACTGCTGCGCCAGCCACGCTCAGCAGCGCCATCAGCGAGCCTGGTGCAGCCTTCGACGCCTCGACGCCTTCATTCGCGGCCTTCAGCCCCCACCGCGGGCGCCGTCAGCCTCCATCGCGAGCGCCAGCCGCCTCTCTCCCCCTTCACTCTCTCCACCCGCAGAACTCCCTTCTCTCCACCCGCAGAGCTTCACTCTCTCTCCCCGCCTTCACCCCTTCCCCTCCTCCAAACAATCATCTCAAACACTACGCTCTCTCCCCGCAAAAAAACCACCCCCTCAATGAACAACCAAATCCAACGCGTAGAACCATCTCAAACACCACTCCCTCTCACCCCAAAAAACCAAATCCAACGCATAAACAAAAAACCCACTCACCCAACATCCACCCCGCCCACGCGCTCGACCCACACGTGCGCGCTCACCCGGTCGTTGTGTCGTAGGGGCGGGAGCGGGAGGCGGGAGGGGGCTGGAAGGAGTGTCAGTTTATGGTAGGGGGGAGGGGGGTTAGCGAGCAGTTTGGATGGGTGGAAGTTGGTGGGGGGACGGTTTGGACGGGTGGAAGTTAGCGAATAGTTCTTCCTTTGTCTTTACATGTATTTGAAACGAGAGTGGCGAAGGAGGGCAGGTGGGCAAGGGTGAATGGGCAAGGGAGGGGAGACGGGGAGGGCAAAGAGGAGGGGGATGGGGAGGGAAGAGGGAAATGAGACGGGCAACGGAAGAGGGTGAGACACGAAAAAAGTGAAGGGGGTCACAAGGTTTGGAGGAATAAGGAGAAGTGGAGGAAGAAGGAGGAAGATAAGGCAAGCTAACACTCACAAGGCCCCAGCGCGGGCGCGCCCGCCCCCTCGTCGTCTTCGGGCGATAGGGGGTTGGTGGGGTCTGGGAGGGGGGTAGGGGTCAGCGTGCGGTCGGGAGAGTAGGTCAGCGTGCGGTCGCGAGAGTAGGTCAGCGTGCGATTGCGACAAAGTGAGTTAGCGTGCGGTCGCGAGAATTCATCTTCATGGATCTCTATTTTCGCTGCCCGGAGGCCGTGCGCCTTGAGCGATCGTCGGCGCCCTAAGCACCAGCTCGACGCCTGCCACAAGCACCAGCTCGACGCCTGCCACAAGCACCAGCGACGCGTGCCTGCCCACCCAGACGCGATGCGCGGCGGCGGGAGGTTTTTTTCGACGCGTCGCGCCTTGAGAGTCTCGCCCTCGAGCCGTTCTCCATAGGGAGAGAACTCGAGCCGGTCTTCGTAGGGAGAGAACTCGAGCGACCCAACGCGACCTCCGCGAAAGCGATCCAACGCAGCCACAGCAGAGAGAATGGATAAACACTCACCCACACCACCCTCCCCCCCGAGCGCCATCCGCATCCCGCCCTCGCCCCCGAGCGCCATCCGGTCGACCGCCGCGGCCAGGTCCGCGCTCGGGATGCGGCGCGAGGGGCGTTTGGAGGAGGCTGGGTTTGCGTGGTTAGTGAAGGTTTATGTTGGAGGTTGGGGGGGTTGGGTTAGTGACGGAGGTTTGGGGGGGGGGGGGGGGG
>JAMQCK010000926.1:0-13931 GCA_024196135.1 Pleurotus ostreatus/Saccharomyces cerevisiae fusant | reverse complement strand
CGACCGGAAATGTTCAACATCTCCGTCGAGGACCCGAGCAAGCCGAACGAGAAGCTGTACGTGTGGCAGAACTCGTGGGGCTTGAGTACGCGCACGATCGGTGTCATGGTCATGGTGCACGGCGACAATCAGGGCTTGGTGCTGCCGCCGAGGGTGGCGAGCATTCAGGCAGTCATCGTCCCGTGTGGGATCAAGGCGGGCGCGTCGGACGAGGAGCGGAAGAGCATCAACGACAAGTGCGAAGCTATCGCGCAGGAGCTCCGCGATGGTGGTGTCCGCGCGAAGGCTGACTTGCGCGATATCTACACGCCGGGCTACAAGTTCAACGATTGGGAGCAGAAGGTACGGCACGATCGTTGCATTTACATCCTCATATAGGCTGACTTGTTGCTTCCTAGGGTGTCCCCCTCCGCCTCGAGATCGGCCCGAAGGACCTCGAGAAGAAGTCCACGTTGACCGTCCGCCGCGACACCGGTGCGAAGGCACCGCTGCCTCTCGAGAACATCGCCGCCGGCGTTTCCTCCCTCCTCGAGACCATTCAGCGCGAGATGTTCACGAAGGCGCGCGACACCTACTACGAGCGCATAAAGGAGGTGACGAAGTGGGAGGACATCGTGCCGACACTGGACGCAAAGTGTGTTGCGGTCATCCCGTGGTGCGAGGTCGAGGCGTGCGAGGACGATATCAAGGACCGGAGCGCGAAGGAGTGAGTAGAGTCTGCGTGGTATAAGGACCAACGAGCTGACTTGCACTTCTCCAGGTCCGCTCCCACTGACGAGCGCGCGCCGTCTGCTGGTGCGAAGTCGTTGGCGATTCCGTTTGACCAGTCGCGCTGGTCGCCGATTGAGCCGGGCAAGACGAAGTGCCCGGCATGCGGCAAGGACGCGAAACGGTGGACGATGTTCGGCCGGTCCTACTAGACGATGTCGTTGTAGACGTGTCGACGTGATGAGTGTCCGCGCCAGGTGCGGGCTGTGGTGATGTCGGTGTTGGTCGCAGTGTTGTCGAGTTGCTAATCGCGTATGTTCTCTGACGTTGTATATTTCTTAGTACGCTACGGGGTCCTGCAGTCAATTGAAAAGGGCAGCCTTGAGGCTGCTCAATCCACTCTCACCCGGCTGTCGGCCATGTAGCTTCTCAGCTGCAAGGGCCTCTATCATTCAGAATTCCGTCGGGCACCCGTCTTTCCTGTTCGACTCTCAAGATAACTTAAGTGCCTTGACCTCTTTCCGAGTCTTTTCCTTCAAGCTATTCTCCGGACCCGCTGCTCATGAAGTTATTATTGACGGATCACAGCCTCAATGACCAGGCACCGAGGCATCTTTGCGCCACGCGTCCACAACTTTCGCGGACCTGTCTTTCAGTCGGACTGCATGCTCAGGTTCTCATGAGAAGGTATGTTTGTCGATCACCAGACGACACAACCGACTCACGAGGTTCGAAGGGCAGGTTGATTCTCCGGCATTTCCTCGACATGGCGACGGGTCCGGCTCGACCGTCTGCAGCGCATGACGGCCTCCGGTACATCGCGTCCCTGGAGATGGCCAGGCGCTTGCGGTACTCGTGGTCCCAAGTATAAAGCTAGCTGAGCGCAGCGCATGGGACGCCGTACACCTATCGTAACCTTGTCCTGCGGCGCAATATGGCGATCCGTACCTTCGCTTTCGCATCCCTCTTGCTGTGGTCCGGCCTGGTCGCCGGGCTGACCTCCACCCTCCAGCAGGTCACCAACTTCGGGACGAATCCCACGAATGTGGGCATGTACGTCTATAAGCCGACCACCGTGTCGACCTCGCCTGCGCTCATCGTCGCGATCCACTACTGCACTGGCACGGCACAGGCGTACTTCAATGGGTCGCCGTACGCCCAGCTGGCGGATCAGTATGGATTCATCGTGATCTATCCGAGCTCTCCGAACTCGGGGACGTGCTGGGATGTGAGCTCGAGGAAGTCGCTGACGCATGATGGGGGCGGAGACAGCACTGGGATCGCCAGCATGGTTGCGTATGCGAAGACCCAGTATGGCGTGAACCCGGATCAGGTCTTTGTCACTGGATCGTCGTCTGGAGGTCAGTCTCTCGCCGGCAAAATCTCAGATAACCTTGGCTGATATCCTTCGATTAGGCATGATGACGAACGTCCTCGCTGCCACTTACCCCGACGTCTTTAAGGCTGGTATCGTCTACTCCGGCGTCGGCGCAGGTTGCTTCGTCTCCGCATCTGGCGGCGTGGACGCCTGGAACTCGACATGCTCCTCTGGCCAATCCACCGCCTCTGCCGCCCAATGGGCCGCCGTCGTTCACGACATGTACCCCGGCTACACTGGCGCCTACCCACGCATGCAGGAGTACCACGGCACTGCCGACAGCACGCTCAACTACGCCAATCTCGCCGAGGAGGTGAAGCAATGGGCTGGCGTGCAGGGGTACGACGCGTCCGCGCCGGCGCAGGTGCTGCAGAACACGCCGTTGTCGGGCTACACGAAGTCGATCTATGGACCGAATCTGCAGGGCATTTCGGCTGCGGGTGTTGGGCATACGGTGCCGATTCAAGGGACGGAGGATCTCAAGTGGTTTGGGATCATCGGAGGCTCTGGGACGACGGCGCCAACAGGCCCCACGACGACGGCTCCTGGATCGACAACGACGGCACCTGTAACTACCACTTCTTCAGCAGCCGGCGCTACGCAGACAAGATGGGGGCAGTGTGGCGGTTCGTCGTCTGCCCTCTGTTCACGCAAGAGTATCTCAGCTGACGTTGACGCGTAGGAACCGGTTACAATGGACCCACTACCTGTGCATCCGGTCTGACTTGTGTCGCTGTATCTCCTCCGTATTACTATCAGGTAAGCATCCTGTGGCCTTGTTTTTTTTACAACTATTTGATGATCTTCTAGTGTCAATGAATGGGATAAAGGGTATTTTGGGGGGTTATGGGTCATTTGGGGCGCAGTGCTTGGCCCGTTGCGTGTGCGCTGACGTTGTATTGCTCTTGGTATGTTGCTGGGTATTGCAATTGTATGGAAAGGGCATCTTCAAATACCGTCTCATTTGGCTGCCAGATTGAAGGGTGCCTTCGGGGAGCCGTATCCGCTATCTGCCTCTCGCGAGACCACATTTACGATGTGAGTGTCTTGAGCCGGCACCGAGCCTTTCCCTTCGGGCCAATCATTGGCACCCTTGCTCGACCTTCGACTGGGGACGGATCACGCCTTCAATATCTAGGAACAGAAGTCACTCAGCACAAGACGTGGTGTATGACCCGCGAAGACTGAAATGCAGATCCGATTCGCCGGCATTCTTTCGACAGCCATACGGCGACGACGGAAGGCGGCTCATCCGCCTGGAGAACGCAGCCTTCATTGGTACATCGCGTCCTGGCTATGATCAGGTGGAGTACATTGGTCTGGTATAAAGTCGGCTACTAACAACACGTAGACCGACGTAGTTTTTCGTGACCACCGAACTCCCTTCCAAGCATACGATGGCGCTTGCTCATATCCTCGCTCCCTTGCTCTTCCTCCTCGTGTGGCTGGACCTCATCGCCGGACAGACTTCGACCCTACAGCAGGTCACTGATTTCGGGGACAATCCGACGAACGCTGGTATGTACGTCTACCGCCCAACGAACGTCCCGTCGTCCCCGGCCCTCATCGTCGCGGTTCACTACTGTGGAGGTACGGCACAGGCGTACTACACCGGCTCGCCGTACGCCCAGTTCGCGGACCAGTACGGCTTCATCGTGATCTATCCGAACTCGCCCAACTCGGGCAGCTGCTGGGACGTCAGCTCGAAGCAGTCGCTGACGCGCGACGGCGGTGGCGATAGCACTGCCATCGCCAACATGGTCGCGTACGCGAAGGCTCAGTATGGCGTGGATCCAGACAGGATATATGTGACTGGGACATCCTCGGGAGGTGAGTGATAAGTTGAGCGGGAGAACGAGCGCGCCTGATCCATCATAAACAGGCATGATGACCAACGTCCTTGCTGCCACCTACCCCGACGTCTTCCAAGCCGGAATTGTGTACTCTGGCGTAGGCGCTGGTTGCTTCGTCTCCGCGTCCGGCGGCGTCGACGCCTGGAACTCGACTTGCTCTACCGGCCAGTCCACCGCCTCCGCCGCTCAGTGGGCCGCCGTCGTCCACGACATGTACCCTGGCTACAACGGCACCTACCCGCGCATGCAGGAGTACCACGGCACCGACGACACCCTGCTCGACTACAAGAACCTCGCCGAGGAGGTTAAGCAGTGGGCGGGTGTTCACGGATATGATGCATCTGCACCCACGCAGGTCCTACAGAACACGCCGGTGTCAGGGTACACGAAGTCGATCTACGGGCCTAACCTGGAGGGAATCTCGGCGGCGGGGGTCGGACATGTAGTCCCTATACAGGGTACGGAGGACCTGAAGTGGTTTGGCATCGTTGGAGGGTCTGGGACGACAACGTCGGGCCCCACAACGACTGCTCCTGGGTCGACAACGACTGCGCCGGTCTCAACCACTTCATCGGCTGCTGGAGCAACGCAGACGCAGTGGGGACAGTGCGGAGGTGCATTCTTTTCTCTTCAGTGCGCAGGAACAGCACTCATCGCGATGTGTTATGCGCTAGGTACTGGCTACAACGGTCCTACCACCTGTGCTCCTGGGTTGACTTGCGTTGCTGTCTCGCCGCCATACTACTATCAGGTAAGCTGTATTGAAATGTGCGAGCGTTTGACCTTCGCCTGATCGCCTTACAGTGTCAGTAAGGGTTTCACGGTCTTCTAGGGATTTGGGATAACTGTTGAACGGGTCGCGCTAGCAGTAGTTTCTGTCGTTCTATATTGTTTCATGTACACGCTCAGCTTCCCGTATGGCACTTGTATCTCAACGGAAGCACGGGAGAGCGGGAGAGCGCATGCTATCACACGCCGTAAGCCCTCCAGGTCGAACGCGAAGATACTTCGCTTCAATTCACGCAAAGCCATGAGTGGAGCCATCTTCACTACTCAATCAAACGATGAGATGATTCAGAATATAGCGATTACGGATGCGGATAGACTGTCGAGGCTATGATACAGTGCTGGTATAAATAAGGTGACGCTCAAAACTAATGCGCAAGGGATAGCGTGCTCAAAGAGAAGAAGTGGAAGAGTCCGGGACGCGACGCAGTCTAACCGCTTTGATGTACATCCTGCCGCCCTTCGAGCGTAGGTGTTCCGCCATTCAGGCTTGGGCGGTACGACCCTTCGAGCCTAGGCGGATCGACCCTTCAGGCTCAGGCGGTCCGCCCTTGATGCTTACGCGGGGCTGGGGCCGCGAACAAGGCCGACCTTCGCCTCGTCCAAGGCGACGTAGCGAGAGTCCTTGGCGCGGCGCTCGTCTGTGAGCTGGTCGACGTAGTTGTCAACGATGATCAGGCCGTCTATCAATGAGATCAGCTTCACGTCCCTCCTTCACTCAAAGACCACGGTGATACTCACAAAGCTCGAGGATCCACGCGATAACCCACACGACGGGAACAGACCAACGCGCCGCCCCGTACGCCGCCTTGCACACGTTCTGCTCGTCCACGTCCGAGTTCTTGTTCGTGGACTCCCAGTCCTTGAAGCTATCGATGCACTTGTCGATCCATTCCTGTTTGCTGTCCTGGAAGAACTGCACGAGGCTCCAGATGCCGGTGCCCACGCTCACGATGAAGTGGAGCAGGAGCATGAAGAGGAATATGCGCACGAGCCCGCGCAGGCGGAAGACGCAGCCGGTCAGCCTGGGATGTGATCAGTTGGATGAATGAGTGATAGGGGATGGGCATACCCGAAGAGGCAGATAAGTGTAAGGAGCGTATATATGGCTGCGCCGACTTTGAGCTCGGTGGAGTCTACTCTTGCGGCGTAGTTGGTATCTGGTGCGAGATGAGCGATGGTCAAGCCGGTGAGCGTGAGTACACACCTTTGTGCGCGAGCGTGTACCAAGATACACCTGCGACGAGACCACCACCGCAAACCCCAAAGAGGGTCATGACCTTGTATTCCCGATCAGTACAGCTGACGGAATAGACAGGACTACAACTCACGAAGACGCCAAGGCGGACCGGAAGACAGCAGCAAAACTTGCGCGAGCGAACACCGTAAACCATGATGGCGGATTAGGAAGCAGTAAAGTCGTGAGGAGTGTCGAAAGCTAGAGGGCAGACGAAAGCAGATGAAAGCCCTTGTGCGTGCACCGGATCGAACGTGGGCGCCGAGCGAAGGAGCTGGGCGCTGTGGGTGGGGGAAAGGAGGAACCACGAACGCGCTATATAAGCGCCGCGGGGCATGGAGGAGCGGCGGTGCCGGCGAGGCGATCAAGAAGCCGCGGCAGTGGTGCTGATGTTGTGTAAGTGATATCAAAAAGGCGGCGCGGGGCATGACAATACACGGGCGCTTGTTACAGGCGCGGCAAGGCGCGACAGCGCTGCCTCGGAGTTCAATCAGCTCCTGCTCGTACCATACGGTCACTTCGCACCGCCTCAATCCCTCGAAAAAGTCTCCTTTGGCAAGCTGCATTTTTCTCGAGATTGGCAAGGGTTCTAAGTCAGCTGTGTAAGGTCCCCCTCGAGGTGTAGATAGCTGCGCCTTGGCATGGTTTGAGAGCTTCCCTTCTGCCTTCAGAAGGGATCGTCAAACAATCGATGATGGCAGGCGCGTACCCATCTCCGGGATAGCGCCCGAGCAGAAACGCTATGCAGAGCCAGCTGTGACGGCGCATTGAGTCGGTAGAATCACCACGAGATCGTCCCCCACCCTGAATCTGGGTATGGCTATGCTCACGCGGGGAAGGACGCAAGAGTCACTACGATCCCCAAGGTCGGTGCTGGCCGACTGTTCCAAGTTGGCATATGTAAGGGAATCTCATTGAGATAGAGGACGACTAGGTCATGAATATCGCTTGAATAGCTGTTATTTCGAAAGTTTCGAAGTGTGGGAGGGGAAAACCCTAGTGCTTGTCCGGTCGTGGGAACGTAAAATTCCATCTCAATGCAACCACGTGGGTGTCACGTTCTGCATGTTGAACTTCGTCGCGCAGTGATTATGGACATCTTCTACGGGTTCCGTGCATCGAACACATTGCCGTACTACCGTCGTGGTAATTCATCCATGAGATCCTGTATGTGTGAGTAGTCGTGTGGTATATATACATGCCAAATGCGTTCAGTCCGCGCTTGAAGTTCAAGCTATTGATCTGTGCATCTACACTTCCCGATTCGGATGCTCGTTGACCTCTTCCCCCTCCCGTACCTCTTTCTCGGTAGTGCGGCTAGTGCGTTGTTCATTCACGCTCTTGCGCTCTCTGCGCTCTCCAATCTCATCCGTTGTATACGGCTGCCGCGGCAGCAGCGCCACCAGCCCTGCCATCCCCGCAAATGCGATAGCCACGCGCAACACCAGCTGGATGCTGTCGGAGAACTTGGTGCGTACGAGTTCGCGCGCGGTGTCGCTGAGGAGCCCCGGCTCGTTGACGAGGTCGGCGTTGCTGAGGATGCGGGAGAGCGTGTCTTGGGACTGCAAGCGAGTGGATGAAGGGTCGAAAGGGGGAAAGGCGAGGACGGCAGCGCGGTAAGAGGAGAGGGGGGGCACAGTTAGCTCAAGGTACAACGATGAATGGGCGCAAACGACGCACGATGATATCCTCCGAGATGCCTGCGAAGGCCCGCGACAGATGCGCGCGGTTGATAGCACCGGCAGCCGCAAGCCCCGCCGTGCTGCCAATATTCTGGAACAGCACGGCGACGGAGCTGGACATGGCGATATCTGGGCACGATACTTGTCAATTCCCTGTACCCCCCACGCTTGTTATAGTGCTCACCATCCGGCCGCACGCACGCCTGCGCATCGAGGAACGACGACTGGATCGTGAAGCCGCAGCCGGCGCCGTATACCATGAGAACGATGATCTCCGCGGCGACGTGGCGCCCGGGCGCGAAGACAAAGCCAATGAGAAAGGCACCGAGGAGGTGGACGAGCACACCGATAAGAAGCATCGTGCGCGTCGGTCGCCAATGGAAGCGGCCGGCCACCTTCATCGCTGGGCCGAAAATGAGGCTGGCGGAGGTGAAGGTACCCAGCAGGGGAATTAGGAGGACGCCGGCGATGACGGCGGTCCTGTGGTCGACGACTTGGGACCACATTGGGCTGCGTGGATGAGAGGCGTAAGCATCGGAAGGCGAGAGAGCAAGGGAAGCAACGCACATGTAGTACAAGTACGTGATGAAGGTCATGCCGTAGAAAAACAGCGTCATCCAAGTGGCGACCAAACCCCCATTCTTCATAAGGCGCAGTGGAATAATAGGCTCCTTCGCGACGTAGAACTCGACCACGAAGTACAGCGCGAGGCTGACCGCCGACACGACGAACAGGGCGATCGTGACTGGAGCGTTCCAGGCCCAGTAGCTGCCCGCGAGACTCTGCGGGGCAGGATGTAAGTAAGAGGGGAAGTGCGCATGGGGTAGGTTGGCAAAGCAACTGAGACTTGACAGTGCAACTTCGACTTGACACGTACCACGGGAAGCACGAAGCACGCAATGCTCGAGACCATGAAGAGGGCGCCGAGAACGTCGAGACGCTTGATTTCGGTGCGGTATCCGGCGTGGACCCGGCGAGGGAGGCGGAGGAAGACGCCGATGGCGAGGATGGTTATGCTGACCAGCGGGATATTGATCCAAAAGCACCATCGCCAGGTCGTCTGGCTGGAGAAGACTAAGAACACTCATTAGCAGTCGCACTGAGCGCCTTGTACAAATATGTCGTACCTCCACCCAATATGGGTCCCAGGACGTTGGAGAACGCGAAGCCTAGGGAAAGAAACCCGCGGTACTTAGGCCCTTCCTCTGATGCGCGACTCAGTGTCACACGCGCTTGTGTATAGGACTGAGGTCTGCTTACCTAGAGAGAAGAGGTCGGCAACGACGATATACGCCATATTGATGAGACCTCCGGCGCCTATACCGGAGACCGCGCGCGCGGCGATGAAGAAGATCATACTCGGACTGCAGGAATAGTAAGTATAGAGTCCAGCTTGATAGTCACAATACCACGTACGCCCAGCCGCATCCTATACTGCCAATGAGGAATATTGATAGGCCAAAAAGAAGGACGACTGCGGGGAGGTAAGCAGAGGTCGCTGCGGGACGGAAAGAACGTACGTCGGCGGCCAAAGATGTCAGACAGCTTGCCTATGCGAGGGAGCCAACGTCAATAGTGACATTGTAGAATGATCATGCGACACCTACCATATATTGGCTGCACTGCATTGATGGTGACGAGGTACGCGACGGGTACCCAGGAATACAACTCGTATGAGTTGAAGTCAGATGTAATGTTGACCGCCGCTGTAGCCACCTTCACAATGTCAATTGATGAGATGAAGCAGAATTATGCTATATAACACTCACAATCGTCTCATCCAGTGCGGACACGAAGATGGCCAATATGAGGCCAATGAAGATCAACATGACAGATTTTCGGCCTAGAGTAGGCGGCTCGCAGGCTTGCGGTGACTCTGTCCTCTCAGTGACATCTTGAGAGGAAGAATGTCGTGAAGGACTAGGCGACAACGAAGGCGGTTCGTAATGTCCCTCCGGTATTGGCGAGCTCGTGCGCGAAGGAATAGTCATGTCAAAATTTGGATAGGACTGTAAGAGGAGCGCAGCTCCTAGGAGTGAGAGTCGTAAAAATCGCTTGTTGAAGTGCGAGGTCGTTGAAAATCGTTCAGGTAGATGTCATGTTCGCAAGAAGCAATGATGCGCGCAGGAAGAGACGTCGTGCCACAGCAAGGCAATGGAATCGTCTTCAACGTCGCGCGTGAATGAGAGAGATGAATTCGTGTCAGTAATACGTCCTCAGATTCGGGCTTGTGCAAGAGCAGCCAGAGCAGGAGAAGTAGGGGACGGTCGTGGTCAGGAGCAAGAGTGGCCAGCGGAGTCCGGACCGTCGACCCTTCCATCACGTGAGGCGGCGAGTGTCATTGTTTGAGTAATCGGCATTTTCCGGAATTCAGGCCTCGCGCTCCTTGCGACGAACTTCGACTCACCGTTTCGCCTCTCTTTACTTTTCCTCTTGATATTAGCCCATGGGTCTCGATTTGATGCGCGATATTGAGCCGTATTCTTGCAGATAGTCTTCAAAGCTTCAGCCAGCCGCCCAAGCCCCTTGGACATGTCTGTGTCTGTTGTCGGTACGTTGCGCAGTAACTCTCCTGCACGCACGGTCATCCAAAACAAAGACATCAACGGTACTGTCATCAACATGCATGCCTTTGTGATGTAGTCCATGCGTTCAGCTATGTCACGTCACAAACAAAGAACACAGCCAAAGACGGTTTGACCATCCGTCAAAGATGGCCATTGTGCGTCACACATGAATGGTCCCCAGACCCTTCCCTGAATCGTATAAAGGTCTTTGCAAAGGGAGCGGCGTGCTTGCTTTAGATTCCTCCCTTTCCACATTGACTTGCTTCTTGCCACCACCCCAATACTGACGATGCGTCTTCGCTCCCACACCCGCGCGCAGGCGGCTCAGCAGCAGCAACAGCAGCACGCAGCACCTGCTGCAAGCAACAATGCCACCCAGAACACCGTTGCGCCACAGCAGAATGCCACCGCCACAGCCGGTACCAGGAGGGCAGGCACCTCCAACCGGCGCCCCCTTCATCGGACTGGCAGTCTCGTGGTGACCGACAGCAACGGCCAACCCCTCGCGCGCTGTGATGTACAGGTCGGCGAAGACGGCGTACATACTCTGGATCGCCAAGGCAGCATCACGTTCACCAGCGCCGCAAACTTGGCGCGCGAGAGTGAACGGAGTAGTGCCCAAGCAGCGAGCAACCAGTCGCTGCAGGTCGCCCCTTCGCAAGGCTCTTCCAACCCGAGGCCACTCCAGCGCTACACCACCCCCGCACCCCGCCCGGTGCCCGACCAAGAGGACCCCCTCCGCGCGCCTCACCGCCCAACGACGCGCCCCGACCTCCGCAACCACCGCGTCTTCTTCGTCACCGACGACGAGGACCCCGAGCTCGCCGAGATCCCCATCCCGCAGCACCAGCGCGCGCCCCGGCTCACGCAGACGGAGCTCCTGCGCGAGACGCACGCCGACGCGATGCGCAACCAGCTCCGGCAGCTCATGCTGCTCACCGACGAGGACCTCCTCGCGCTCCGCGAGACGGACGTCCTGCACGAGCTGTGGAAGTTCCAACGCGAGCGGCTCGGGGAGAAAACACGCAAGGGACTCGGACCCGAGGGCACGATCCTGGTCGACGAGAACGGCGAGGCGTTGAACCCGGAGGCCGAGCGGCAGGCTGAGGCGGCGGCATACCCGCTCGTCTCGTTTGCCGCGTCCGACGGACAGTCGTCGCAGCGGCTTCAGCCTACGGCTACGCCTTGCCCAAATGGGCACGCGCTGCGCTCGCCGTACCACCACAACCGCCCGGTCAATCCCAACTATCATCGTCGCGCGAGCACGCACCGCCACCCGCGTCTCCCGGGCCCGCCCATTCCCTCCACCCCCTCCCGGCGCATGGTGCAGACCCCGCATCGTCCCAAGAAGCCCGCGCACGGTACCCCCGCCGGATCTGCTCCTGGCTCTCCGACGCCGGCTCGCAATGGCCCGGGGACAGGAAAGACGCCCGCGCGCCTCACCCGCCTCCTGCACCAGCCATCCACGTCCGGCGACTGGGGCAGCCTCCACGCGCAAGCCGCCTTGGTCACGGACGCGAACGGGGCTGGCCCCAGTAGCGCGCCCGGGTACCACCAGCAGCACCAGCCTGCGATCCCGCTCGGTCACTCTCCCGGTCGCGGCGCGCACCTTCGCCGGGAGATGGCGCTGGAGATCATTCCCGAGGGCGGGCCTCTCGCGGAGCGTTCCTTGAGCCCTCTGACGCCGATGAGCAGCGAGGAGATCCCTACGGAGTTGGAGGAAGATGAGGATAGTACCCCTCAGCCGAGTGGCAAGGGGAAGCGACGGGTTTGATTGCTGTTTGCCGTGTTGCTTTTTCCTGAGCGTCGATTCCTTCCTTTTCGTCCATTGTATCGCTCTGTCAACCTACACCTTCCGTTTGAACACGAACCCGTAGAGCGGAGTTATGCAGACCCAATTACCTTAGTAAACAATCCTAATGCAATTCTATGTATTCATGAGTGCTATCTCTCAGAGTCAAGCTAGCTGAGTCTGAACCAGGAGAAAATCGTATCTCCAATAAACCTTCCTAGCCGAGAATGGCGAGGGCGTGCTGCTTCAAACGAGATGATTACTGTATTCAGAAGTACGGAGTCCAGTGCCGAGGCTCAGAGGGAGAAGGGGAAGGACAAATACCTCATACCGAAGCTGCGGGAGCCTCACGCAGGTACCAATCGATGGATGAAATCTTCCGGAGTTCACAGGGCTTGTGGTACAGTGGTAGCACGTCCGCTTAGCATCTTTCATTATGGATTGTTGCGAAAGGTCCTGGGTTCAATTCCCAGCAAGTCCATTGATTTTTGGAAGTGCCTGCTCATCTTTTGACCCAGCATTCAGCGATGCCGAAGGCGAACTGTTTCTGTGACCGCTATCACGCTGGTCACGTCACGCCAGGCTTCGACGTAGACTTCGACTGCTAGATTGTGCCAAGCACAGGTGAGCCTGATTCATGCCTGCTCTATTACTGAGTCATGATAGCTTCTTGGTTGGTGCAAGTCTCGCTAGACCTTGGTGGCAGGCCCAGCAGAAAATCCAGGGCGCGCCACCACGTGGGTTGCCATCAATTTGAAGTTCAACTTTTGTCTCTCCTCAGTCCTTTTTTGCTCTGTTCCCTTCCTCGGAAGTTCCATCGCTCAAGAGCTAAACATCGAACGTATATCGAGCCTTGTTTTTGCGAGAGAGTTTGACCCGTTGAAAGGTTTTCTACCGTGAGTTCGACAGTCACCGGGAAATCGCCTAGGTGCATCATCACCGAAGACGAAAGTATACAGAGAGCAGCCTGCATCTTCTATACAGCTGCATCGTCCACATTACCGGGGCAATATAAGTATGCGTAAGAGTACCTATCCAGAGTAGTCCATGCGATGTCGTGTGAGACGTAAGGGAACAAAGTCCAATGCCAGAGCGGAAACGTAGGGGTGATACGAAGACTGGTAATGACTGCGACGGCCTACAAGGTCCATTCCCAACCAGTCAATGACACCAGTCTGCACATCAATGGCGCTGATCCCGAAGCAGCTGGATGCCTGACAAGAGCATCACGACGAAGGTGACGACGATACCGAGGAATGCTGGATTGGTAGCCGCATTGGTGAGTGCAGAGTTGCATGCACCACATCTCCAGCCTACACGGGAGATCAGTTTCTGCAGCACAAGCGCGGCAGGATAACGCACCGTCGCTGATCGACGTGTAGCTCGCCGGTGTGTACATCGCGAAGACCAGCTCTCCGTTCGGCTTCATATACCCGGCCTTTTGACCAGCGTCGGGCCCACGATCGTCCCATAGTGACAGCGTGTAGCTCGCAGGGACGAGCGGGGAGTTGGGGTTGTGCTGCTGGTACGAATATATGTCCCAGACGAGCTCTGTCGCGTCACCGTCCACGATTCCCACCGGGTACGTGTTCCCGTTCTCGCAGACCGCAGAGACGGTAATGGAGGTCGGCGTCGCAATGACCGAGGTCATATTCCAGCCAAAGGTGATCATCTGGTTCTCCGCGATCTTGTAGTACGACGTCGCGGTCACTTTTGGCTGGGTGATGGTGACCCCGCCCACGGCAGCGGTCTGGGGGATCTTGATGGTGGACGACGACTGCCGCGAGTTGGAGGTGGTCTGCTGGTCGTTGTCGTCATTGTTATTGTTGTTCCCGTTGTTCCCGTTGTCGGACATGGCGGGCAGAGGCAAGGAAGACCGGCTGAGGCGGAGACCGGCAACGGCGAGCAAGGCCGTGACTACTCGATCA
>JAMQCK010000925.1:0-13943 GCA_024196135.1 Pleurotus ostreatus/Saccharomyces cerevisiae fusant | reverse complement strand
CATGGATGGTGCACCGTAAGAGGCAGGAGACGAGAGGCGCGGTCAGTAAACGAGCAGGCGGAAGGGGGGATATTCCGCCCGTCGGCCGACGCTGCTCCTGGAGTGAAAGTGGACCCGGTGGCGTCATCCGCGCTGGGTCGCGAGTTCGACACTCCAGGCGGGCGCGGGGTCGTTCGCGAACATGTTCCCCCACTGGAGAGATAAGGAATGCATACAGCCAGGCGCGATATCAAGAGAAAGGGCTGGGCGCCGGCAGTCTTCTCTGATCCTGTCAGTCTTCTGCGGTCGGCTGACCCGGTGACTCACTGATCGTGGACGGACAAGAATAGGTCAGACAGGCGGAGGCAAGGCGAGGGAGGACCTCTGGGCGAGCGGGAAACGGGAAAACGAGTTAATTGGGCGCAGGAATCGTACAGTATGCGGGCAGAGATGGTGGTAGGAAGCAAGAAGGACGATGAGATAACCTTCAGATAGCAGCGCGAGGATAAGTTCAAGTCCAAAAGCCGACCTGTTGCCGCTGTGACGATCAACTCACGTGTATGTGACGAGCGCGACAAGCGCCACCGGCACCGAGCCCCGGAGGCGCGAGGCGACTCAACCGCGACGACGATGGACGACGATCTAAAGAGGTGCGTGGTGGCGGTCGTTGCAACTTGCACTTTCATTCACGTCATGGCCAGAGCAATTGCACTGAGCTTACAAGACTCACAACCTTCACGACCACGTTCACCTCCCATTGTGATCGACGATGATGATGACGAACCCGACGAAGAGACCAAGTTTCAAGACGAGCTCCAACGGGCTATAGAGGCCTCCAAGGCTGACTCGGCTGCCCGGAAACCCGACTCTCTTGCTGCATCCACCTCACAGACACCTGAACCTCCCGCGTCCGCAATGAAAGACCTGAAGATCGCTCCAAGTACTACTTCCGCTTCCGGGCCCTCTTCGTGGTTATCCGAGCGAGCGAAAATGGAGAAAGAACGCATTGAGAGGCAGAAGAAGCGGAGGAGAGATCAAGGACAGCAGAGTGAAGACGAAGACAACTCAAACGACGTGGACTCGGAGGAGCCGATCGCTAAGCGTCAGCGCCCCACGCCACCTGCTCAAGCAGCACCGACTGTCAATACTGCTTCCTCCGACGAGTACTTCTGGGAGGGCGCATACCGACCCATTGCGACGAAGCACTGCGTGCCACGAAAGGACGGTAAACCGACGTTCAGGCTCAGCGAGATTATTGGGAATGTGCGCTCGCCACATTGTCGTCCACGTATCGTGTCGCTTACCACCTACCTTTTCAACCATCAGAAATCCGAGATAGAATTTGCTATCCTCTCCAGCTACGCCCTCGACGCCGAATGGACGTATTCGTTCTTTGAGCGCGACACACCCGTCATCATTGTCCAGCAAACCAAAGACGGGGATGCGTCCATCAAAAACTGGCTACCCAATTGGATACGCGCGTCCCCTTTTCTGCGGAATGGATACGGGTGCATGCATATGAAGGTACATGTTTTTCTTATTTGAGCCTGTCTACACAGCTGAATATTATGTGCCGTAGTTCATGCTGGTATGTGCGATTATACATGAATGGACGCGCACGCGACTCACAATTGCCGCAGCTTTTCTACAAGACCGGACGCCTACGCGTCTATATACCCACAGCGAACCTCGTACAGTACGACTATAGAGACATAGAGAACGTGAGTCAGAGGGTCTCCTCGATGTAGAAACAACTTTGCTGACGCATGACTGCTACAGTTTGCCTGGCTACAAGACATTCCCCGGCGCCCCGCCCACAAGTCCGAGCCTAAACCGAACCCGGAGGACTTCCCCTCCATCATGCAGCGCGTGCTTGAGGCGCTGAACATCAGGCCCGCGTTGCAGGCGATGATTATGCAGGATGTGCGTGTTGTTCTTTCCCGCGCATCCTCCTTTTTCTCTCCCCCTACCGCCTTCTCTCCTCTCCCCCTACCGCCTTCTCTCCTCTCCCCCTACCCCAGCCCACCTCCTCACCCTTCACGCAAGCAACGAACTAATCCCCGCCCCTAGCACCCCAACCTTCCTCTCCAATCCATCCAAGACTTACGCCGGCTCTGGGACTGGTCCCTCGTCAAGGTGCACCTAGTCGCCTCCTTGCACGGCAAACACGAAGGCTGGCCCGCCGTCTTGCAGGTGGGGCACCCGCGATTGATGAAGGCGGTGCGGAATATGGGGCTGGCGGTGGATAGAGAGAGTGGGAAGGAGGTGGAGGTGGAGTGTCAGGTGAGGCGATAATTCTCGTGGCATGGTTTACGGTCATACGCGACAGGAAAATAGCTAAATGCTCACCTTCGCCCAGGGCTCCTCCATCGGGCGCTGCACCTCCGTCTGGATCAACGAAATGTACGGCTCAATGCGCGGGCAGTCGGCGAGGGAGTGGCTAGACGCGACCAAGAAGCGGCGCGAGGCGACGCCCCTGCCGCCGGTGAAGATCGTGTACCCGACGAAGGCGACGGTGCATGCGACGGCGTGGGGGGTGAATGTGAGTGACGGGTCGTTTGGCAGTCTTTGCTTGTGCTCACGACCAAACAAGGGCGGTGGCACGATTTTCTGTCGCCGTGCGACCTGGGAGGCTAAGAACTTCCCTCGACAGCTGTTCCACGACTCGAAGAGCACGGGTGGGCCGGTGCTTATGCACACGAAGGTAGGCAAGACCGAACGAAATTATCGGCGCAGGAGATTGACGACAATGCAGATGATCCTCGCGCTTATCAAGGATAAGAAGGCGGTGTCCTCGGGTAGGCTGGGGTTGAGTAGCGCAAAGGCGCAGGTCAGCAGCAAGGCCAAAGCCAAGGCCTCTCAATCCGCCGACGACTCCGACTCCGACATCGAGCTCATCGAGTCCAAACCCTCCTCCACCTCAACCTCCCGTCCCAAGACCACCAACAACCAATTAAGCTCCACCTCTGACGCTTCAGACATCGAAGTCGTCCACCCCGCCCTCGGCTGGGTCTACGTCGGCTCGCACAACTTCACACAGAGCGCCTGGGGCACGCTATCGGGCAGCGGCTTCAACCCCGTGCTGAACGTCACGAACTACGAGCTGGGGGTGGTTTTTCCGATCAAGGACGAGGAACAGCTGAGGAGCGTTCAGCTGTGGGAGAGGCCGCCGAGGAGGTATGGGAGGGAGGATGAGCCGTGGGTGAGTCGCTACATGATTGCGCACTAGAAATATTTGGCTGATGCATATGAACAGATACAGGAGGAGTGTCCTCTATATCAGAACTGAATTAGAGTACGATGAGCACGCTCCTGGTAACGAAGGGGAGTTCTGAACTCGTTTGATCCGCGGAAGCGAAATCTGGTTCCGAGTCTCAAGCAACCCTTTACGGTCGAAGTTCAGGCAAGTCTCACTGGTTACTTTCTACACTCATCGCGCGACTGCAGGTTCCCTTCTGAGAAGCTATCAACAGACTACATTATGTCGGAACGTCTACCGCAAGAACTCAAGGAGCACGTTCTGGACTGTTTGGACGGCGCCACGACGGTCGGCAGGCGAGCGTTGCAAGCCTGCGCGCTCGTGAGCAGCTCCTTACTTCCTAGGAGCCAGACCCTCCTATTTCACGACATCACCATACGCAACCCTCAGGACGTTCGCAACCTTTCGAAAGTACCACATCGTCTTCAAGCACAAGTGCACATCCTCCGAGTCGCTGCCTCTTTCCACTTCGAACGACAACATCGATCCGCCCCCTCTCCCACCCCCGACATCACGGCTTTGGCGAAGCTCCTCATGCGACTACCCGCCGTATACGACCTCCGCATCGACAACAGTCATCACGCTGTCTACTACGTCTTCCTCCCCATCGCCATGTGCCGCGCGCTCCTGGCCAAGCTGCCACTATTGCGCTCCCTTACGCTCAACCGATGGACCGTCCCCACGTCCATCCTCAACCACCTCGGCAACATCCAGGAGCTGCACCTGACCGACGTCCGCTTCAGCGCTGGCTTCATGCCGAAGGTGCGGCCGCGGGAGCAGGCGACGAGGACAGCCAAGCTGGTGCATTTCGCCTTTGAGGTGAAGGAGCGCGACTCCCTGCTGGAGCTTTCGAACACGATCGCGCGGCTCGGGGTGGGCGGCAATTCGGCGTCGAACAGCCTGAGGACACCGATTGACCTTACTTCGCTGCGCAGTCTGCGCTTGCAGGTGGCGGGTGTGCCGAAAGAGCAGGGGCTCATTCTTGACGCGTGTAAAGATACGCTCGAAGCTCTCGAGTACGGCCGCACGAAGAGCATTGTAGGCGCGTCTCGAGCGTACCCCTCTGGTAAGTGGGTTTTCACATGCGATATACATTCTTCGGCTGACCACCTTACCAGTCAACTTCGTAACCATGCCCCGCCTACAAACTCTGGCCATCCGTGACGTGAATCCCAACGAGGCGTCTGAACGCGAGTTCCTCGACAAGCTTATACGCAGCGCGCCCAACATGCGGCGACTTATCCTGAACGTCAATCCCACTTTGTATCCACTGCACGAGCAGCCGCTTTGGGCATGGCTGGACGCAGCCTTGACTGCGGACGACGCGGCGCTGACCGGGCTACGCGGCCTTACGCTGGTCATCGGCCCCGCGCGCGGACAGCCGAAGCATCCCTCATTCTACGAAGGCAACCGAGAGTTTCTGGACAATGCCTTGCGAAAGGTGCAGTCGCGCATGCCGGTGCAGGTTACACGTGAGTGCATTGGCTCCCTGTTATACCGAATTCGCTGACACGGAGACAGGTTATGTTGCATGGCAAGAGCGACCGCCCCTGCTCGAACTCTCCTCGTGAGCGAATGTATCAATACCTCTTGTCGAAATATGATGATTTTGTGTCTCTGTAGCATGATGCGTGCCCCTCAGAACGCAGCGAACGAAAAATTGATAGCAAGGGGTTCTGCGCGACGTCTGAAAAGCTGCGGTCTGACACACATGTGAGTCGAACTTACTTTTGACCCCGTGAGTCTCACTCGATAGTTATAAGGCGAATCCTGGGCGTTGCCACAAACTCTCCCTCCAGCTCTCCCTACCCTAGCGTGGCCAATCATGCCAGAACAACTACCGCCGGAGCTCGTCGACATCATCCTGGACTATTTTTGTGAAGTGGAAGAAGGGGACGATCTCGTCCAGGGCCTGAAAGCCTGCGTCCGCGCACATAGTTCCTTTCATCACCGATGCCAGTCTACCCTCTTCCGCGATATCACCATCCGCACACACCAGGATGTTCATCGCCTGCTGGGCGTGTCTCCTCGCATCTTCGCATACGTGCATGTCCTTCGAGTTGCCAACAGCTTCACGTTCGACAGACGTCTGAGCGAGGTCAAGTCGCACGTCGTATCGCGCAACATGTTGGCCTTTAACAAACTCGTGCGCCTCCTGACAAATGTTCACGACCTGCGCGTTGACTCCTCCAGCAACGGCGTCAATTACACATCCCTTCCCACCGACACCTGCCAGGCCCTTCTCGAAAGGGTACCGCGGCTGACGGCCCTCACGCTGAAGGGTTGGACTTTACCGCTAGACTTTCTCAATCATTTGGAAAACATCAAGAGCCTGAACCTGACATACGCTAGATTCACCCCCGGTCAAACATCTCAGAGAGTTTCCCTTCGGACATCTGCTGCGACAACTGCCTTTCTGCAACACCTTTCCCTGGAAGCGTCTTCGCCAGTGCTATCGGGGGGGACTGATACGCTCGCATACTTCGGCGTGTCATCACCGTCCATCCCGCCCATCCTACGCCACCACTCGACACTTCCTCGTTGCGTAGCTTGCAACTTCTTGGCACTCGCGTTTTACAGACGCAAAGGCTTATTCTAGACACGTGCAAAAACTCACTCGAAGCTCTTGAGTACGGACGCAGAGAGCCTCATCATGGTGCGTGCCTTGCTCTATCTCTCCATATCGTCTAATCACACTGGCAGTGAGCTTCCCAATGATGCCTTGCCTCCGCACCCTAGCCATCCGCGATATCTCTCTCCAGAGCGATTCAGCTCGCGAGCTTCTCGAGCAAGTGGTCCCCAAGGGTCCAGCTCTCGTCCAACTGGTTCTCAACATCGACCAGGCGACATATCCGCTCCATATAGAACCTTTCTGGAGATGGCTTGACAGCTTTCTGTCTATGCCAAACGCGGGCATCGCCCTGCAGACGGTAATTTTGGTAATCGGACCCACTAGTCGCAATACGTTCCTGCCTCCGTTCGAGGGCGCGCAAGAATTTCTGGAGAAGGCATTGCCGAGGATTCATACCTGGGTGCGAGTTGTCGGTGAGCTATTCTGATATGGATGACTCTCGAGGAGAAGACTGACTCCATATACAGAATACTTCGCTTGGGATCGGCGACCGTCGTTGCTTGCCTTCTGAGGCGTCTTATTCATGCGTTCATCTTTGCGCTGTGCAATTCATGTATTATATATTTTCGGTTCGTGTTAACAAGACCGGAGGATTTTGGGACGATGCGCTGTCCCTCTCACCGCGGCGGAGCATCAGACTAAGCCTTGGCTTGTAAGAAGGAAGCCCTACTCGATAGCGCGCTACGTCTGAATCCAGTCAATGCTTATTCAACAGGCCTCACCTAGCTAGATAGGCGCCCGAAGAGCGATATATGTTAGTAACTGATCGTTCGCCCAGCGTCGGACCGAACGATCACCAGGTATCTCAAAGCTCACTGGCGAGCTCTGGGGAGAGGGCGGTCGCATTTTGCATGGCAGTATCTGATGCTCGGAAGCGTCTGTTTATCCAGCACCCGACAAAGGTTCAGATGGCTAAGCGTATGCCTCTCTTCGGTGCAAAATTGCAGTGGATGGTGGACGCGTGGAACAAAAGCCTGCGGCACTCATTTGGACATAATAACTGACGGCGATATCGTGAACTCGATGCATATTGACTATATCATGCCTTTGGTATGGCTCTGTTATAGATACAGTTGACTGGCGATCGACATGGACTGACCAATGCTCGTATTTGAGCCCCACATTTAAAATCCAAGTTCCTCAAAGAGCATGCCACCATACCAAGCAGCCGCGGATAGCCCTTTTACGACAGCTTCTGGGGCATCGGCAGGAGTCGAGTGATCGTCGTAGTCACCATGCCATTCATTCACCGTACAAGACATGCGCCAAAATACTCGTACAATCTACATGTGGCATCCCAGCAGACAACAAGCCATCACCGTAATACCACCTAGGAGCCATGTTACTGACCCGTCTATCCCATGGAGAAGGCATCCCATACCTAGGCAGTGTCGAACGGTCCAGGTTTCAAGGGAATGTTGTGCTTGGTGTTGCGCCCCCAGAACAGGGGGAAGAGCTCTTGCGCGCGACGGTTGATCGTGTCCAGAGCCATCTGTCCTTCTTCGGAATGAACATCAATATATTTAGTGCCACCAAGGAACGTCGTGTGAAGCGATTCCTCAAGTTCAGTGGAGAACTTCTTGCCCCGAGGCGCTCGTCGCACCTTCACCGTAGGGCGTTCGGGAAGGTACTCCTGATCATCGAAAGGCGTTGGCGACTCCGTATGATACCGAAGATTTGAGCGGGTGAACTCTCTATATGTGAACATCTTCCCGAGTGCAAGAACTCCTCCGATTGCATCGTCCTGAACCCCGCTCGCGAAGAAATGTTTAGCTTGAGTACCCAGCTGCTTGTTGAACCTCGTGATCGAAAAGAAGGAATACTCGCCGTCTGGCTTGATTTCGAGCAGCAGGGTGACCTGCGAACGAAGATGGGGAAGTTTGCCCGCAGCTTTCTTGCGGAACACGGCCGCGTCGTAGGAAAGCTCGCGGAACAGCTCGAAGATATCTTCCTTCGTCTGACTGAGATCGAAGATATGCGAAACCTGGACAAAATCAGGTATCCGGACCGAGCCTACGCGGAACTCGTATTCCTGGGCCGCGGTGCGTGCAGACGTCTGTTGAGCATGTTGATCGGAGTCATTCAGGGCAGGTTGTTCGAGAGCTCGTGAAGCATTAGCGATAGAAATCTCGTCGACGTTGAGACGATCGCTGTCCTCCGCTTCCTCTGCCAGCTCCGCACCGATCATGTCTTCGGGAGCGAGCGGCTTCTCGTCGGCAGACGCGTCGTTGTCGTTGTCGCCATCCTCGTCGCCGTCGCCATCATCGTCGTCGTGGTCATCATCATCGTCGCTATCTTCAGAATCCGAAAAGACCACAACGTCGTTCTGTGATGCAACTGCCAACTGAGGACAGATAGTGCTGACGGCCAGCTTCATCCTGTTGACTAGGATCTCAGCGCCCGTGAGGTTTTCGCCAGACTGAAGCATCCATGTGGCATAGAATGGTGCCTCCTTGCTTTGCATTTCGGCGTAGATGATCGAAGCGAGAACCTGCAAAAGAAAGAAGGAGTCACCCCCAAAGCCCGCCTGGGCACGCCTGCGGATCCAGTCGAATGGGCGAGGATCATAGAAGACTTCGGTAGCAATCGGTGTAGACGTTCGGTCTGTCGGCACCATCGCCGAGTTATCGTCGGTCAGGGTATTCGTCGAATGGGTGGCATTAACGAGTATGGCAGGTTGCGGCAGAGCCGAGTACAGCGGATTCATCGTGAAGTCAGGGATGGCAGTCACCACATCACCCGCTTTCAAGTCTGTCTGCACAGCGCAATCTGCATACGAAGGCACCTGCGCATCGCTCGCAGACGGCGTGTCCTGAGCTGTCGAGGTGGCCGGTAGAGAGGGTGAACGGCTCCGAAGCTTGCGTTTCTTGCTGAATCTCTGCGAGGTATGTTGCGCAGCCATTGCTACACGCTGTATCCGCAGTTGCAAAAGAGTCCAGGCGCTTTCGTGGAAGCCAGGTGGAAGTCGCAGACAAGTTGGAGATGTGACAGAAACGCGAGCATAAATAACACACGCGGCGATCACGTGCGCAAACGCGTGTATGTCTCGATCGGCATCAACGACTCTTGACCAGAACCATCATCTGCCAAACCTTGACTCGAGCCTATTGCCCTTGTCTTCAGTCCGTCGACGCACGATGTCAACCGCACTCGAGTCGCGTATGCAGCATCTCACCCTACTCGATGCTTCGACCTCTTCGAATTCATCCGAGTCGTCCGAGTCGTCAACCTCTCAGCCACAGGCGCGGCGCCAACGACGCCCACAATTTCACAAGGTGCGTAGTCCTACAAGCCAATCCAACACTGTCTAACGATCTACTCTAGCGCTTACATCCTTCACATGCCGACATACCATTTGTCCCGGAAGCGCGCGATACAGCAAAGCATCGGTACTGGCATTTCGGCTGGCCGTTATCAGACCAGTTTGTGGACAACTTCCTGGACAAGTATATTCCTGGATTCCTCGACAGCGACCGCGCTACTGTCATCAAATATGGCCAGTTCATGTGCGTGGCCAACACCCTCGCAGGCACCAACCGGATGTACCTCGTCCTGGTCGAACCTGACGCGGAGTTCGCGCCGTCTCAGAGCCCGCTCGCGGACCCAGGCGAGAAGGCGTCCACGTTCCTCATGGTGGTGTCGGACTGCAGCACACGGTACTTTACCAAGAGACCCACCAAGAAGCAGATGGCGAGGCTCATGCGCATGTTTGGCTCGACGCCTCGATGGATGATGGATGCGAGGGACAAGAGCCGATTTACCGAGTATGGCTATAAGTTGTAGTCAGCAGTAGTGGATCCTAGTTTTCTCTTCGTTTTGTATCTGTCTAGGGAAATGTACCTCAGCGTCGTGCATCGGAATCCAGCGAGAACGCGCGGCGCTTAGCGTGTGGACTTGAGCAGCCGCGCGGCATGCCATTGCCATGCGGCGTAAACAAGGAAAGCGCGTGACGTCATGGGCCGCTTCCTTGCCACCCACGATTATCCAACCCGGACGCGACTAGTAGGATTGTCTCTTGTGCCCGCGAGATCTTAATCTTCGGCGGCCCTTCAACACTATCCCTACAACAGGTCACCTTAACCGACTCATCTAGCCACTCTACCTGCCCGTCATGACTGCCTTCGAGGAGAAGGGCGTTCAAACCCTTCTTCCCCAGGAACATCCCCAGATATCGAAGCATCGCGCTCGGAAGTCGACAAAGAACAGAGGAAAACGTCTGGGACGGCCCAAATTCCACAAGGTGCGTCGCACATTCGTTCGCGTCGATGCGTTCTCACATTCGCTTGCAGCGTCTGCATCCTGCCCATGCCGACATCCCCTTTGTTCCCGAAGCCCACGACACCAACACCACCAGATACTGGCATCTTGGCTGGCCCGTGTCTGATACGTTTCTCGACGTTATCCTCAAGAAATACATACCAAGAACTCTCGCCGAAGAACGTCCTCCACCCGAAGCCAAGTACGCGTCGTTTATGCACATTGCCTCGCGCATCTGTCACTGTAACACACTGCGTCTCGTTCTTGTCCAGCCTGACGACTCGGCACCGTGGCAGAGCCCGTTGGCGGAAGACGGTGAACGAGGCGTGACCTTCTGCATGATTGTGTCCGACTGCAGCAAGTACTACTTCACGAAGCGCCCCACGAAGGAACAGATGGGGCGTATGGTTAGCCTTTTCGGCGCCGAGCCTAGATGGATGATAGACGCGAGGGAGAAGAACAAGTGGTACACTTATGGGCATACAAGTTGATGTGTTAGAAGAATCGGAATTACTATAGACGTACCGAAGAGTAGCCCATCCGATGTCTATGTACTTTACACGGTTGTGCTCGTCGTAATCAGTGCCACAAAATCGTTCACGTCAGAGGTCGGTACCGATGGGTCAGGTGATGGCCTCGTGTCATTTGCAATTGGCGCGGCTCTGTTGATCTCGACCACAACCGTCATCATCCTCGCCACTTCAGCTGATCTTCTCCGCAATTCACTTTGATGGCAGCCGTGCGAGAGGAGCACTCCTGTACACTGTCGACGCACGAAGGGTCGCCAGGCGAAATAGCCGACCGACCGAGCTCGAAGAAAGCTCGCCGTCCGCGCCCAAAGTACCATAGGGTGCGTGAAATGCATACAAGCGCACTGATCATACTAAGCTCCCGTACAGCGTCTTCATCCCTCTCACGCTGACATTCCATTTGTCCCGGAAGAGCGGGGTCGGACGAGCAGCCGCTACTGGCACTTCGGGTGGCCAATATCGGACACCTTCGTCAACAATATCATCGACTTTCATGCGCCCGGATACCTCGACAAGGACCGCCCTTCATACGTCAGATACGGGCGATTCTTGACAATCGTCGAGACGATGTCCAGAACCACCATCCGGCTTGTTCGGGTAGAGCCAGACGCCTGCACGCCTCTCGTACAGTATCAGAGCGTATTTGCGGAATATGGCGAGAAGGCGGTTACGTTTTGCATGGTGGTCTCTGATGCGCGCGTGAGGCTCTTCACCGAGCGTCCCACCAGAGAGCAGATGGCCAAACTCGTCTCGTTCTTCGGCGGGGAACCCCAGTGGCTAATGGACGCGAAGGAAAAGTGCCTGTTCTACTGATACGGGCATGACGACTGAGATGGTGGTTGAATGTATACTTGCCGAAACCTTGTATGTAGAGAGAGGATTGCACGAATGCCCATCTATGTACGCTGCGCATGTTTCCTCTCGAGTCGTAGACAAGGATGAACGGCAGGCTGACAAGCTGCTGCTTCAAGAAAATATGCACGGAGAACGACAGTACAACAGTAGTCTCATACGGCAGAGGACACCTTAGTGCTGCTCATACTCCGTTCGACGCCTTTTCTCCTCTCGTCGGCGATATGACGACTCGCCATCACTCTGACCTCGTTTGCGCCCGCCCGCCGGCCTATGACCCACGCCTGCCGGCCTATTCGTCCCGCCTGCCGGTCCATGACACCTGCCCTTCGGTCCACGAGTCCCGTCCGGTCCACGAGCTCCGCCCATCGGCTCACGAGAGCCACCCAAAGACGCCGAGCCTTCCCCCTCATCCAACAACGAGGCGTACAGCGCACGATTGAACCCCACGCACTCCAGCTCCACGCAGCACACCTGCAGCATCCCGTCCTTCAGCATCTTCTTCATGTTGTTGAAAAGTATGGGAGGCACGAGGTTCTTGTCGAGCGCGCGCTCCGCGACGGCGTCCGCGAGCTTGGCGGTGGTCTAGGTGGGATTAGTATATAATAGTTAGACACTCGTAGTGCGCGTGCCAGTGCAGGCAGTGTATTCAATATTCAATGGCTGGAGCCGTGCGCACCCCGAGCAAACAAGAAAGACGCACGCACCGATTTCTCTGGGCCGCGCGTGAGTGCGGGTAACGTCGTCTTCACGATCGCGCGGCACTCGAAGACACCCGTATATAGCCACCAGCCCTCGTCGCCTTGGTAGAATAGCTCAAAGGCCTGCCCGGCGGACGCGGGCTGAGTCGTCCAAGTGTAGACGCCGCTCGCACTGCTGGTGGGCATGCGGCCTTTGTGCGTTGGGTAGATCACAACGGCGCGGCTGAGCGCGTCGGCGGGATTCGTCGGCCAGAGCACCTCGTGGGCGCTGAAAGCCGCGACTTCGTGCCGGCTAGGGAGCGCGTCAACGTTGGTACAGGGTCGTGCACGGTCCTAATTTACCATAATTCTCTGTATACCTTTGATTACCGTGAGCAAATGAGCAATCCCGATGAAGGTAATAAGTCTACCTTGCCTAAGCGGAATGACCCTGTGTACTGTCGGTACGCCTTAAGATCCGCGGCAGCAGGTTGTTTGCTGTCCGCGGGACGTCGGCTTTTCTCGAGGAATTTCGCGGGGGTGTACTGGAGCATGTCTCAGGGCGTAGAGCTGGGACGGAGAAGGGTGATTGCTCACCGGTTCTTTTGAAGCCTGTATCTCGTTGGCAAGGGCCCTTTCCCGCTGAGCGACATTAGTCGATGCGGGGAAGACACCATGAGAATGTTTACTTCGCTCAGGGAGATAAGCTCTGCGTGGAGTTTGTCTGCGCGATGGCGTAAACTGGCAGTCTACAGGATGGTTATCGCTCAGCGGGATTGGTCGGTTGAGGAGGGCGAGGACTCACGGCTTTTTCCATATCAGCACGACGGTCCTCGGTCGCATCAATAGTGGCTTGTAAGGAGGCTACATTCTGCAAACATGCGTCAGGCTACAGCGGCTACCCCGAGTGAGTACACGCACCTCCTTCAACTGTTCGTTCTCCTTCTTCAGGTTCTGTATATCCCTATACGCTCTGGTCAAGTCCTCCGACTACGCGAGACTCAGTAGTCGATAGAACAGCTGCTGCAAGTACTGACCTGGCGATCTATGATCACTGCCTTCTGCTGCAGCAGATCGTTTTCCTTGGGATGACGTTAGAGCAGCATCTCCGGAGAAACCTCTTAGCGTACATCATAAGCCTCCTGCTTTACAATGCCTTGCGACTCGGCTAGCCGTTCATTCTCTGCCTGTAGCTCACGAAGACGTCTTCGTAATTCGGCGTTTTCCACGGAAGTGCGCCCGGTGTCGGCGCTGTTTGAGGACAACGCGGACGTGGCCCGTTGGCTCTAGCCACAGCCAACACGTGTTCATAATAACCTTAGGGGAAAGGGCGGTAAAGCTAGGGGAAGACTGACCTGTAATTCGCGGAGCTGGGTTTTGACTGACTTTAGCTCGTTTCCGAGCAATTTTACCATCTCGAGCGCTAGCTCGGGGTGTTCATCAACGAGGGTGTCCATGGCGTTGACGAGTGTACTATGGATAACTCAGAGTGCATGCGCTAGTGGAGGTCGTTGATGGGTTCGTACGCTCTCCGAAGACGTGCGCTGCTAGCTGGCTAGCTGGACCACAAAACCTAACACCAACAACCACGCAACAAGGTATGCCAAGGGCGCGGGGTACTCAGAGAGCGACCGAGTCCGTTGTTATTTGTATTACTAGGGGATATTCCGTGCTTATAGTGCCAGACCGTAGTGATATACGGATTGCCACAAACGAGCTAGGACAATGCGAGACTGCGAGCGTTCGGGAAAACG
>JAMQCK010000924.1:0-13966 GCA_024196135.1 Pleurotus ostreatus/Saccharomyces cerevisiae fusant | reverse complement strand
TGTTAGACCCGGCTACGGCACGGGGCGCGGCGTAGACGAGTCGACGCGGGACGACGAGGTTATACTCGGCGACGGCGCGGCGAGCGGATACGACGAAGAAAGATAAGAAAGAAGATAGATTCGAGTAAGTAGAAGAAGCCAGATGCGGGTCAAGTGAACAAAATACCAAGTCTGGTCAGCCTCGTGTCTAGGCTGGCCTTAAGTACAGAATCAGTAGGTCCGGAAGGGGTAAGTAGATAAGATAGAGTGGGAGTGACTGTAGATAGGAGAGAGTCGAAGGGTCGTGACATGCAGTGGGAGCAGGGTCCACAGGCGCAGGGTTGGCAAGAGGAGCCGGAGCCACGGTCGAGTCGGCGGCGGATGAAGAAATGCGAGCCTTCTTTCGGGGGCTCCTTTCGACAGGGGGGGGGCTAGTCTCAGAGCTGGAAAAAATCAAATCATGAGTACGGCGCACGACCGCACAGAGAAGAGATACGTACTCTGGACAGCTCCTCCTCGTTTTGATCCAGCGCTTCATCGTAGGGCTGAGGGAAATGGTGAGCAAGCACAGATCAAAGTAGGCACTGACGAGCGAGCGTACTGGTTCTTCTTAGGACGAGCGCGCTTCGGCGTGCTATGGATGTTGGTCAGCACCGAACTGCAACACACCCGCCATGTATGCTTACTCCACGTCCATCTTGTCGTCCGCAGGAGTGGGCTGAGGAGGCGCGGTGACTACTTCGGGGAAACCTTCGTAAGGGTCCGAGCTGGGAGATTCAGTGCAATCAGTACGATAGGGCAATGACGAAGAGGAAAGCGGAACGAACTTGTCGGCGTCAGCCGCCGCGTTGTCGGACTTCACTGGCGCGGATGGCTTGGCAGGGTTGTTGTCGCTGCTGCTCGCAACATTCTCAAAGACCAAACTGTCGAATAGATGTGAGCCATCGACCGATCAGAAGGATGACTGGAGATACATACGCGGGGTCGTAGCCTGTGGGGAGGGGTCCTTTGAGACCGGAACCTTTCGCGCCCGCGCGCGACTTCCGGGGACTCGGCGTGGATGGAAGCCTGCGGCGGAAGCATCAATGAGGCACAGAAGGGGACATAGTGGAAGCCAAACCTCTTGCCACCTAAGGTAAGCTGCGCCATCTTCGATGCTGGAGTTAACGCCGCCATCGTAAGGAGGGATCCCTTGGCCTTAGAACGCGCTGGAGTGCGTGGTGTAGGGGGTGGAGAGCTGAAAACGTCTTAGATGCAGCGTCAACGAAGCGAACGACGGAGACGGACCTGATACGGGAAGTGGGAGGTGGGGTTCTGGTGGGGCTCGGGGGGCGAGGAGTGAAGGCGACGCTGTTGAGGAGGTTAGTGAGCCGCTGACTGGCAGGGCGGATACGAGGGAACATACCTCGCCCCCATCGCAACGTTCACCGCGGGCTGGCGAGCTTCGGCCCTGAGGTAAGGTGGGAGAGCGAGTTGTCAGAGTGGATGTGAAGCTGAAGCAGATGAAAGTATGCACTGGGGTTGCGCTTCAGCTGAACCCGAAGCCAACCGTAGGGTCGAAGATGACGACGGGGACGGCGTGCCGGGAGCACTGCAATAGAAAGTCAGTGACCAGTCGCACGGTGAAACCAGGTAGACGTACGCCGGCAGAAGTCGATTCTGAACCATGAAATCGATCACAGCCTGCAGCTGCTCGGGCGTGAGGCCAGCAGGCAAGACGGGAGCTGTGATCCTGGGGGTAGCGGTCAACATCGCACGATGTACGAGCGAAAAAAAGGTACTCACTGCGTCATGGGGGAGGTTGAAGTCACGAAGAAGCACAGAAATAAGATGTCAGAGACGGTATGGCGTATACGAGAGTAGGCAAGTTTCAGTTGGTGTGAGGCGGAAGACGGCGCGTCTTTTATAGCAGCGCCATCGGAAAATATCGGAGGGCTAGAGTTGGCTTAACCGCTCAGGCTCGCCACAGTATGGACAAATTTGAGAGCCAAGAGTGGCGCGACGCGACCTGGAATATGCGAGCGGCCGGGTGGATTCTCAGGCGTATCGAAGGTAAATTCACCATACGGAGATAACTGCTGCGCATTTTGCATAACCATATTCAGCGTCGAGTTTCCACGGCACTGCTTCCGATGTCGAGGCCGGGAACAGAAGTCTGGAATTGGAGCTTTGCAACGTCGACGCCGCGGGGAAGGGGCTGGAAAGCATGAGGTATCGTTCCTGCCACCGAAGAATAGGTCTTGGGTCAGGTAGGGCGCTGCGATAGCAGGAAATGAAGTCAGCCATCACAGGCGCGTACAAACCAACGAGAGAAGACATACAGTTCAATGGTCAAAGACGCAGTGGACTGAGCTGAATTTTTTGCGTGGACAAGAGTCTGTGTAGAAGGCGCCGACGATCGAGGCAGCACCAGTTGCCGGAGATGGGGCCGACGTTCCAGAATAAGGCGGATCGTCTAATGACCTGATCGTGAATAAAGCCGAGATATATTGTTGGCAAGGCGTCGCGACGCGCGCCGAGGCCCGACTGTCTCTTATAGTTCGATTCGACGGATGAGTCGCCCGCCTGTTGTTCCTCGCTCGTAGTCGCCGCCGCAATGGAGAACTTCGATTTCGCAGACGCCAGTGAGTATGCTGTTGTGCCGATGCATCCAAAGCCTGACCTTCGACATGATGTTAGAACCCATCATCGACGGCTTCATGGCCAAATACGGCCACACAGACGCGCTGCCGGCCGGCAGTCTATACGTAACCGACGACCTCGAGGTGAGTTCCACTCCCGCTATGCTGCACTGACCTGACGCGGTTTTATCAGTCTTTGCCGCTGAGAGTCGTCCAGGAAGACAATGCGACGACTACTAGCTACCGTCTTTTCATGGACGACGACGATGGTGAAGACGAGAAGGAGTTGACGCTGTACTCGATGGGCGTCCTCTCGCAGAAGCTCCTGCCCCCCTTCAAGCCGAAAAGGTGCGTGGATGCGTTTCCAAAGCGTCGCGAACGTCGGCTGATCGAGAGCTTCGAGCAGAAAGTATACGCCCGGCCGCCAGGGCATATTCGCCGGCTTCCGCCAGAGCGTCACTCTCCATGGCGCTGGCGCTGCTCCTGGGGAGAAGACGGTTCAAGCCGTCAAGTACGGGTTCGTGCTGCTTGATCGCTGCGCGGCGAAGGGAGCTACGTTCCCCGCTGACCGCGCTCGCCCGGACAACCTCGTCTTCTGGAACCCATACTTCACCGTTGGCGAAGAGGCGAAGGAGAAAGAGTCCATCCCGTTCCCGAAGTCCGTTGATCCTTTCGACGACCTCAATCGCGCCGTGACGGATGGGTGTGTACACACCGCGGACAATGACGTGCAGTACTTCGCGGGGTCAGAAGACGACCAGGGTGTGCTCAGGCAAGTGCCATATGTGGACCCTACTCCTCGTTACTGACTTGACCAGGTTGCTGGCTGTGACACCATCTCGCTTTCGACCCGGAGACGTCGTTCGTGTCGGCTTCTCCATCTGTCTGAAGCAGGATAACAAGTCCCACGGCGCCTCCGAGTTGAACCTCGTCCTCCGCTCGGTCACACTCATCAACGACACATTGTCTACTGTAAGTTCGCCTCTTATCTCGAAGTACCAGGTACTAAGCACCGCAATCACTAGGCACTGGCCATCAAGATGCTCGATGATCTGCCCAGCGGGTCGAGGAAGCGCCCCGCAGCAGCGCGGGGTCTGCTTGTGGAAGACAAGGAAGAGCGTCCCGTCCTCAAGGTACGCAAGGCCCTGTCGAAGCTTGTCATACACGGGACCGCGATGGACGTGGAGGAGCACGACAACAGCGTAGGAGAGGGGAGCGCCGCTTAGAATATTGTGTTCGAATTTATAATACAAGTACGCTTTAATTGACCAGAACCAATTCATTTACCTGTCGTTTTCTTTTGTCGAACTCCAGGAAATGGGCAAGATGAGGGAGGAAGTTGATGAAACCTTCAGCGCAGGGGACGTGCGAGACTGAGTCAGTGATCAAGCACGGCAGCTTGCAGATGCTGAGCTCACGCGGACTTGGAGCGGAAGAGAAAGGGATGTATTATGCAACGGAGACATACAGGATGAGCCCAAGAAGAGTCAAGGTAATGAACGGTATCGAAAAAGAAGGAATGGCGCGCACATGGAGCCACCTCTGTACACGATAGAAGGAGAAGAAGTAAACCTTCCAAAGCGCAAGGACAGCCAGACCAAGTTCACGAGCGAGGAACGCCGCCGCCGGTACCGAACGGCAGTCGACATACAGGGATGACTTGTACTGATCGAGGATGGGGTGACGAGGGGCCCATTCTTCGCCAGAAGTAGTAGGAGCGGGGAAACCGGCCGCCCATACACGGATGTCGGAACCCATTGTTCCATACCCTGGAACTATGACAACACCTTTGTTGAAGCGTTAGCCAGCAAAAAGGAAGGGCGCAGAAGAACCTTACCGTCGGATACGAAATCGGCATTGAACGCAAAAGATGCGGGGGTGAAATCATGCGAAGCGCGAGATTCGTACTGCTGCAAGACAACCCGGAGCATGGGGACGAGGATGTAGGCGTCGAGTAATGCATCTACAAGCAACGTCAACATCACGATATACAGGGCGGTTCTGCAACTCACACTTGATCTGCGCGACTGACAGAATGCGGATTGACCAATCGCTAGTCTGGGGCGCCTTGTCGATTTGCACGCCCAGGATTATTCGGGCCATGTCGTCGAGGGAGATGTGAGAGGTAAGGGGGGCGGCTTCGACGGAAGGGTTGAGGCACTTCCACAGGTGGCTTAGCTCCCAGCCGTTGCGTATGGCGATGGCGAAATGCCGCAAAAGCAAGATGGAATCGCCTGCGAAACAATGTAAGACGGACGTCGTGCATATGTCGACGCGATTTTACGCGCCTTTCAAGTCGATTCCAACTTTGATGATGGCGGGGTTGCCCAATATCTCCTTTATCCTGACCGGAAGCGCTAACGAGGATATGAGAAGAGAGCAGCGAAGAACATTATATCACACACCTCCCAGAGCCACAAGATCGAGAGTAATTACCACGCCCTCGCGCGCGACTGTGAGCAGCCGCAAGTAGTGGCCGTTTCGCTGCGCGATGGGCACGCGTAGGGTCTGCATTACACGGTCACTATGTTTGCGGCCAACGAATTCGATGTCGAAAGCGACGGAGGAGAAATTGGAACCGGGTCCGGATGAAGGAAAGTGCTGCGCCAGAAGAGTGTTGGCGTGGACTATGTTCACGACGTAGAAAGATCGCACTGTTCCCGGAAGGGTCGCAGTGGGAAACATGCGAGAACGGGCGTAGGAGAGAGGAAAGCGCATCGCAAAATGGTGGAGACAATGCAATGAAGGAGGAATGAGAAGGGATCCGAGGCCCGCGACGCACGACATCGACGGACGGTAACGCGGTGACAATCAGAGTGGCAGGCTAGACCGACAACCCACGTGCATCGGTCGAGGCTGGCCAGCCGTAGAGGATAGACCTGGAATCTATTGCGGCCGCTAAACTTCGGCGTGAACAGTGCGCAGCAGGCACCTCAGGGTGCAGACAATGGAAGGAGAGGTCCAGCACGAGATGGCCGACGGATCGTCGACACGAAGCATAGTCCGCGTATATAAGACCGGAAAAGACGTTAATGAGTCATACGTAGACTGTGCAGAGACAAGCAAAGAGTGATTTAAGGGAGAGAGGGAGGGAGGGAGAGAGCGCGTTCGTCGTCGGGGACCACGCCATAACATTACCTTATTTGGAACGAATTGGAAATCGGAGTTTCAAACTCGGACTTCGAACATTCCACCACCACCACTGACCACAACATACTTCAACACCGTACAACACCATTCATCTCGCTGACAGAACGATACCCATGGACCAGGACAACACGCGAAAGAGGAAATGGACCACACAGATGATGAAGACGTGGGTGGCGTCAGATCCATCGTGCACTGCTCCCGTCGTTGAGCATCGAGACCCGAAGGCCGCTGCAAGGGTGGAGAAGAACAAACGGTACGTCGATTAAGATAATTCTGCTTCAAACCGGAATATGCTAAGACTACACGCAGGCGAAAACTAGAACAAGAGAGCGCCAAACCAACGCCTCAAACCTATAGAATCATACGAGGTCCACGCCTCCGTAGTCCACAAGCATGCACGCCTTCTTCGGGGTCCAACTTACCGGAAGGGCTCATTTCTTTTGAAGACAATACTAAGTACGGGGAGTACGAGGACGACGGTATGTCGACAGGTGCGCAGCCATATTAGGCGAGTTTCGTGGAGCAGACCGGTGCTGACACGCGTAGAGATAGCGATGGCTTACTTCACAGTGCAGTATGGTCATCGCCAGACCTGAAGCCGCCCGAATGGTATGGACACGATCTACCCGGGAGTGAACTCGGTAGTACCTACGGTGAGCAAAGAACGTCGAGGTATACGCCGTGTTGACAACAATCATTCATAGAAGATCCTCCTCTTCTGGACATTTCTGCGACCAAGACGAATAATCACGACCCATCTGACCGAGGACCCGAGGAGGTAGGCGAGGGCTTCCAAGGTGAGCGACTACACTGCGTATTTTCCACCTCAGACACGAAGCTCATGTCTTCGTATAGCACGAGGAGGGCAAAGACAAGAGCTCTGTCAAGACGAAGTAGCACCGTACGGCCAACATGAAGGTACGTCATTTGGTCAAATGTTAGCTTAGTATGAGGCTCAAAGCATCAATAGCGCCATTTGCTCATGCTGAGGGCAATGGGATGGCGCCTGTTTGCGCCGTCAACTCGAACGTTGACAAAGTCCATGGCATCCTACGCGGTGGTAAGCAGTGTTGTTCAGTAACCGCTGAGCTAATTTAAAAGGCCGCCAAAGGTTCCGGGTCAACGGCTGAAAGAGAAGTTCACAATGGCATACGAAGTGAAACCTCAGGTGCGTAGCGAGAAGACATACCGACTGGATGTGGCTGAATCTGACCACGCCTCACTAGACGATACGACGCAGCATGCCGGGGCTGCCGGGGAAAGTGACTTGGTCGATAATATCGCGAACGGCTGCGCTCAGACGGTAGAGCTCGCGGCAAAAACGACATCCCCGCATGCGGAGAGAGCCAGGAGCACGTGCAGAGAGGGGATATGCGCATCCGACGGACAAGAGTCTGCCGCAGGTAGGTTCGCGTTATGCCCCACGTTGTGTAAATGGCTGACGCCCGCCAGCAGAACGTCGAGAGGCTGGGCGCGATGTCCCTCAATCCCCCCAGCACGTGGCGAATTCCGGCGAAGAATGCGGCGGCCATGATCGTGTCGGCGACGGTGGTGTGTACTTCCGCCGCTGTATAGAGACGGTGCGACTGACAGACGCCTACCCATAGATAGTACGGGGCCCGAACGTCAAGGGTGGAGGCGGTTCGGACCGCAGGGCGCAAATATTTGCGACTACGTTCCTCGTTTTCAAGACACGCCGAAAATTAAGTGGCCGACGAATGTCACATCCATTGGGCCGTACATCCCCGAAGGGAGCACGCGTAAGGGCAGGATCAACAAACTGAAATGGGTGAGTCAATCGACGCATTGTTGGCGAATTCTAAACTCACGATACGCCTTGTAGGACTACACATATGCTGCCAACGTCGCAAAGAAGTTCAAGAGTTCCCGAGATAGGCCCGACCTCTGCAGGCACGCGACTTTCACAACCGCAGCGGAGGCCATCAAGCTTGTGCGTGAATGTATGTCGAAGGGTATCCCTCTGGTCTTCGACGAGTTCCCGGACTCTTTGCGCTGGGCGTCTTCCAGTACGACTGTCGACGACGACCCGTTCATGGACCCACTGCTTTGGTCTGACGACGACGTGCACGGGATGGTAGGGGCATGTCTGCATGCGCCTCGTGATTTTCAAGGTGGGCGGTATTGACTCCCAAAGGCACGGAGGAGACTGACAAAACCCAGATGCCGGCAAGAGGGAGGAGGATGCGCTGAACCCCTATATCACCGCCACCCTGTCCGACTTCCATACTTGGCTGAAAAAGCCAGGAATGGTGCGCTGCATCCTGGATCTGACATGCGGCCTGACGCAACCCAATGATATCACAAAGTAAGCAGAGTCCTCTAGTGCTACCCGCATCGTCGCTGATGGTCCCACAGTCGCGTTGCCAACAACGTCAGAGAGACAGTCTCAAGCGCGTATGGGAACAAGTACACGGGCCACTATAACATAACGGCGGACATGATGAAGACCCAAGACTGGTTCCTGCTGCATACCGGCGGCTTCCTGACCTTTGGACATATCGACGGCAGCGGGATGGCAACTTCTGCTCAGATACGGGGCGCAGGGATGAAGGAGTGGGTCGTATACAAGGCGACGAAGATGCCGACGCCAAACCCGGGAGACAGCAGGGCTGAGCGCGAGCGCAAAGGCCACGAGCTCGTCGAGCGCGTTGGAGATCTCGTATCAGCAGCAAGTAACGAAGACCTCGAACCCCAGTGCGACGGTGAGCGAAAGCCCGACTGGCAAGTCGATGGATGTGTCATCGAGCTGCGCCCCGGCATGATGTAGTAAGTGGAGAGTTCACCTCGTCACTGCGCCGTTGCCTACGATTATTACAGTTTTCAGCCTTCGGGCATGGTGCACGGCGTATTTACGCCCGTCCCGACGGCTGCCGCCGGCAAACACTTCTTCACATATGACGACCTCCACCGCGTCGAAGTCGCGCGTCGGGTACAGGTTGTACGGCCGGGGATCACAAACCACGACCACAACTGCGGCGTTCAACTCATGCTCATCTCCATGGCCGCCGCCCTTCCTGGAAAAGCCGCATCAAAACGAGGTGAATTCCACGCACAAAGATTTAGGAAAGCTAGCTTATACCTTTGATAGTCTTCTTTCGCAAGCCCATGGTAGCATTGGCGCTGATGCTCACCCGGCCTCAGGACTACTTCTTGAAACCAGAGCGGTTGAACGCCGTCTCGGAGCCCAAAAGGCGCCGAAAGCGGGGGAAGCAGAGCAAGAAGGGTGCCAACAATGATGCAGAAGCCGCGCCTTCAGCAGCCGAGAGCCAAGAGTGGCTCGATGAGCTGCACTTAACCGAGCGCCTGCGATCGCCGCTATGGGCGAGGAATTCGCCTTTCAACCGGCTGGCGCATATTGTCGCCGAGAGGATACTCGACGCGTGCAGGGTGAAATATCCCGGGGATACGAAACGCAAGATACCCGGACGTGAGTACATATTCGAGGGGGCCAGTTGGGAGGATCCTGGGCCGCCCTTGGACGTCCACGCGCTGACATACGACCTCATCAACAAGCACGTCGATGACCTACCAAAGGGTAGGGAGGAGGACAGCTCATCGGACAGCGACCTTACAGACCTAGATGACCTATAGGTAGAGACATAGATATATTCATTGTTCAGGACGCATTCTCTTGCTTGATTCGAACTTCGACCAGACGTCACCGAGCACGTGAGTACCGACCGTCAGGTGATCGTTTTGTTGATCGCAAACGTGGTCGCGTTGACGCGACTCGGCTGTCTGACTTTATCATTCACCTCTCAACATACCTGCGCTTCGCACCGCCCGATTCACGGTACGCGCCTCAGCTTTGGATTTTTCTTTTTCTTTTCCCCACCTCTTCTCTAGCGCGCTGGTGTCGAACGGATTGTCAGGCATGGCGAACCTCCACCAGCGCGCCCTTTTGGCCTCGATTCATTCCCGAGCGTGTCGGCGCTGCAGCTACCAACGCACTCTTCATTTTGAATTACATACGCTGCCGAAGAGCGTGCGATTGTGTGGCTGACGTGTCTTGCAGACCATGAGGTTGCGCTCAGGACTCGATCTGAGCGACTGGGACGGCCCTGTCATCACGGTTGATGACCCGGTGTTCTCGCTCGAGGACTTGGTCGCCCGGCATCTCTCCGAGGATCCAGATGACTCAGAAGATGACCTTGACCTTGTCGATGGCCTGGACGACGGAGACGACGAAGAAGACGTGCCTCAGCTCGCCGGTCAGAGGGCAGCCTCCTCATCAAACCCTCCCCCTCGCGTCTCGCATGACCGCCACCGCCAGAAGGAAGCCCGGAAGAAGCGCAGGGCTGCCCAGCAACCACCGCGGACCATCACGCCGCGCCCTTCTGCACGGCGGAACCACGTCGATAACGCCCAACCCATACACACGACGACGAAGCTCGCGAGCCTGCGCGTCACCTCTACCGGCTACACGGCCACGCGGGACGAGACAAGCTCTACGACGCGCACACGCACGTATACGCTCGCAGAGTTGGTGGGGCCTCAGTCGAAGCTCCATATGCAGCTGTTCAAGTGGGACGGGCGGTACGTGGCCCACTCACCCCAACGCGGTCCTCATCTCACGCGGGAACAGGACAGCGGTTCCTATTGTTGATCAGCAGAACCGGGTCATCGCCGTCCTGGCTGGCTCACCTTCAGATAACTCTTGGCCGAGCGCGCATGAACAGCTCGCGGAGACGATCGACACCCTGCGACCCATCCTCGTCTTCAATAGCAAGCAACGGCACCACCGACGCGGCCGATTCCCTGCTACTGCCCACGGATTCTCTTTCGGCGGCGGCCAAACGGAACCGCGCAACGTTGCGCAAGACGCCGCGAACGTCGTCGCCTTGACCATGCTTCTCACCCACTTTGCTCTGGTACGCGTTGCTGGCTTTGCAGCCGGCGTCATGGCTCTGTGGGCGCCCCGGCTGTACGCGTACTACGCCAAATACCTGGACGCCCTCACCACACACCATGGCGTCCTCCCGAACTTCGCACGTACGGTGTGGGCGGCCCTTACCATCAACTACGGCCCCCGGACTGTGTCATATCGGCACCGCGACTACGCGAACCTGACCTGGGGCTGGTGCCCCATCACCGCCCTCGGCTGGTTTGACCACACCAAAGGCGGCCACCTCATACTGTGGGACCTGGGCCTGGTGATCGAGTTCCCCGCCGGCGCCACCGTTCTGATTCCCTCGGGCATCCTTGAGCATTCGAATACGGCAATTGCGGCGCACGAGAAACGCTTTTCCGTCACGCAGTACTCCGCGGGATCGCTCTTTCGGTGGGTAGACCAAGGATTCCGTATGAAGGAGGAGTATCTGGCGTCAATGGATCGTGCAGCGTATGCCGATGCTCAGGAAAAGGCGGCGACACGATACAAGGAAGGCCTGAAGATGTTCTCTACTCTAGATGAGCTACGTTCTGCGGCCACCGTTGATACATCTCGCGCAGAGAACATGGATACAGATACGAGCACCCTTACCCCACTGTCCGAACTAGACATGTATTTCTCTTAGATTCAGAATCTGCAGATACTCGCTGGCAAGAGCTATATTGAGTGATAAGACCCGACATTCTGCGAAGACACGATCGTTGAAAATTGGTCAACGGACATCACAAGAAGAATACAGCCTACACGGAACTCGGATATAAGGAGATAATGCCATATATGGTAAGATTATAGACGACTGCTCCTGCACTCGGAGCAGGCCACCTCCCTTGAAAGATGCCTGAAAATTCGAAAAGAGAGTGCCATACACTGAAATACAGAGCTCGCAGCAAAATACAATGGAGATGGGCAGGGTGTCTTCACGACGAAGCGACCCGGCGCGCTACGCGAGTGCCAGGGCCTACGAACCACAAGGTGAGAAAGCCGGGGCAGGGAAAGGCGAAGAGGCCGCACGTACCTCTCAGGAGAGAGCGAAGCAGGCACCCACGACAGAAGTCGCCGCTTCAAGACTACATCATCTCAAAGGTGACTGCCAGGCGCCAGGCCGCCCGCGACCGCGAGATGCTGTATGTCAGTAAACCAGCGCCTGCGATCTATTCAGCATACGATGTGCGAACAAGAGCATAACACGTATACCTGGGCAAGAGGCGGACGGATCCCGTTCGCCGTGCCTAAGTGATGTGAGATAGAGGGGACGGAGGCTGAGAGGGGCGCCACGGCGGGAGGGAGAGCGCGGGTGATTGAGTGATAGATCACTTCGCGGCGGCCAAGATACCCAAAGTGGAGGAGGGAGGAGGGGGAGGAGCCATCCGGAACGACGCAGAGAGCCGCGGGTCGTCTTCGCGACTGGGAAGAAGACGAAGTCATCAAAGTAGCGACCGCCCGCACCAGTTCAAGTCGATTCCGACAGCCGATGCCCGACAGCAGGCCTTGCGCGAGCTCTACGGCTGCTTGTGACACCCGCACAACGACTGCACTTCCTTGGCGTGCAAACATCATACACACACGTTGAACGGAGGGGTTTTGGTGCAGGACACGATGACAGCAGACTCACCTACCCCCCAGGCACTGCGACGCTTTCCGAGCCGCGATCGACGTGTGTCGAACACGAATAAGCGTTGTTCCTTCACAGACAGTTCTCCAGAGTACAGTGATGTTGGGGATCGCGGAATGAGCAGCCGACGCCGTTACAAAGCGGCACCGTATCATCCTACTGTCTTGACTGTTGGCTTTGATCAGTATGGTTGCGATTGAAGAAAAGGGGCATGACGCACCTTCGGCCATCCTCCTCGCGTCTGCGACACCACTGATTCACATTGCTATCGGCAGGTCCATGGGACGCGTCGATCGGGTCGAACACGATGTTGACGCACGACGCCCGATGAGAGGAGGAGCGTGAGACTAGCGGAGATATGATTAAATGAGTAGTCGATGGCGGAAAGAAAGAAAGAGGGAGCTGGAGGCGAGGGCGATGACAGAGGCGAGGGCGATGACAGAGGCGCAAAGTCCTCCGATGAAGGGCGAAGGAGCGGATGATCGGCCCGCGGTCGCCGACTGGCCAGCGATGACGGAGCGACAAGCGTTGACCCAAGACTCGGTCGGGTTCAGGATGACTTCGACTTGGAGAGCAGCACAGAAACAGTGAGGAGTGTCACAAGGACACGCTGAAATATTTTGAAGATTATACGCGAAGCATATCCGCAACCACAAGGCAAAAGGTGACCTCTCGAGTATTGTGGCTGTGCAACGAAAGATGAGGCTGTGCAAACGGACATTACCGATACCACACGTGCGGTACGACTCTGGAAAATCCGAGCATCGACATGGCCTGAGGAGCTAAAACTTCATAGAGCGTATCGATTCATCACAAAGAAGACATTGCGAATTTTGTTAGCAAACAAGACCTTGTTTGGACACGATGTTCAGGCGACCAAGCGACATTCGGAGATAAGTTTGATGCGCCGCTTGGACGTCTGATGGTGATGAATTTCGGTCAGGTAAAACGAGAGCTCTCGCAAGCTCGAGCAGGTCTCGTAACCGGCACAGCCTCTCTGCAACTGCCGGAGGATGAGCAACCAACCGAAGACCTTGTATCTGTCCTGGTGTCGTCCGATGCTACGTACGACGAGCCAGCGCAACTTTCAAGCGAGGCGCCACAAACCAGGACTGATTCTTCGCCCGACCGCGGTGCGCGGATCAAGATCAAGGTCCGGAAGGCGAGGTTGCGAAAGTCGCTTGTCAAGAAGTTGTACGTGCATTTACCTTCCACTGTTCGATTTGGGTGAGCCTGACTCCATGACAGTGTCAAGAAGTACAAGGATGGTATCGAATCTTGAGACCTCCACCAATGCTGGCTATCGTTCATCCTGACGGAAGGTTGGGATATGGGACGCATATAGATCATGTAACAGGAATTCACGCTGGCTAGCCGTCGATCAGAAGTCTATAAAGCGGGGAAATGAGCATTCAATATTGCGGACGACTGAGACGGGAGTTATCATGAGGACCGGGTCATCGACAGTCGAAAAGGCAAATCAGGGTCGGCGCACTTGAGCCTGCGCGCTCCACCGGACGCTTCTGAGCGCACTGAGCTAAGCTAGTACTCAGGTCTGCGTCAAAGGTCTCCGCTGCTTGAAGCGGTCCGACACCAGCGCGACAGCCACGCGAGTATGGGGATTCGATCCCAGGCAACAGCGTAACCCATACCTGCCTGCATTGCTGATGTAACCTATCTGCGAAGGGCGCG
>JAMQCK010000923.1:0-13989 GCA_024196135.1 Pleurotus ostreatus/Saccharomyces cerevisiae fusant | reverse complement strand
GCCAGCGAGGCCTTGCGAAAGCTCCTCGTGCCCCAATTCCCATCCACGTCGAATATGCGATCTGCAACAGCGATGGCCATGATGCGAGCAGATGGGCGTACACGGAAGAGTTGATCTGCGAAGGACTCGGGGCCGTCTTTCAATTTAGCGGAACATCAGCAGGTTCGCGTGGCGGGCGCCGCCGTCCCTTTTCAGTTTACCGACATTCCTTACCACTTACTACAACAAACTTACTATACGTTCTCCCCGCCCAGCAGCCTGTATGCGGCGGTAGTCATGCTGGACTATGTCGACAGCGACAAGGTGAGTCGAATCGTCCCGCGCGACCCCATGTTAGCTCCCGGCGCGGATTCAAACTTGGGGGACCTGCTCTCGGCGCTGCTTGACGGATAGCTGACAGGCCGCGGTGCAGATGGCTACCAGCTCCCGGCCTACGTCGCCAACGAATATTGGCAGCTCCCCTCTTCGACTGCACGCCGCCAGTGGTCTGGACGGCAGCACGAAGCGCTCGTTCTTTCGTGACAACCGACCGTCCGAGTTCTTCTCGTCCGGCAAGAGGAGTCGGCGCACATCCATGTTGACGCGCAACCATGACAAGGGCAAGGAGAGGGAACGCAGTCCCGTCACAGGAGGCACGCATTTCGGTGCGTGACAACCGCGACGTCCAGCGACCTTGACTGACTCTGATTCAGCATTCATGGACGCCGCGTCCACGTCGGAGTACATCGCGTCCAACACGTCGATCACGTACGAGTACGAGCCGCGACCGAGGACGAGCGAAGGGTCCAACCGACGCGCAAGCATCATCTCGGACGCTCTCAACAAGCTCGGACGTTCCTCGCGTCGGCGGCAAACTTCTATGCGTCAGCCGCCTCTGAATATGCCCATCGTCATCCCTGGGGTCATGGAGATCTCAGCGCCGCGTCCGGACGAGGAGATCGAGGAACGCGACCGCTTGCGCGAGGCAGCGGCGCAGTCTATTGGTCTCAGCCCGGAACTCCTCCAAGAGGAAGCCAACCTATCCAACTCCATAGACATGGGCAGCGACGCGAGCCATTTCTACGGCGAAGACCTTGGGCCCTTCAACTCAGGGGACTCTACCCCTCTCTGGGACGGCCTATCCTCCTCAGCATCCACGCGCCCCGTGTCCATACACAGGCACTCTTACTCTAACCCTCCTGCACCCGTATCCACCGTCCCCCCATTCCCCACAACACTCAAAGCGCTCTCTTCTTGCGACTCCCACACCATCGCGCTCTCCGCATCCTTCCCCAAATATCACTCCTCCTCTCGCATATTTGCGATGTCCCGCCATTGGAAGACGCGGTACATCCTCCTCACGTCTCCCGTGCCACCCGATCCTCTTCCGACGCCTCGCTCACGGCATGCATTGGTTCCCCTGCCGAGCTACTTGCACGTCTTCCGGTCGCCAGCACCCGAAGAGCGAGAACTAGAACGGTTGGAAGTGAACGAAGACAGCGTTGTATTCGTTGCCGACGAAGACGTGGGCGGCCGGAAGAACGTCATCAAGGTGGCTGGGAAGCATGCTGGCGGCGAAGCGGATAATGGCAAGGAGGTGGAAGGGCCGCCGAAGGCCGAGACGATGTGGCTTCTGCATGCAGTCAACGTCGAGACCAAGCAGACATGGATTGGTGGCATCAAGAGTGTGATCCTCGCACAGCGGTACGTCCTTTGCCTTCTTATTCCCGTCTTGCGCTAATATATCATAGCTCTGTGCGTGCCGGCCTGCCCCAGTCTGCTCTGAACGGTGCCAACGAGCCCCGCGGCGACATGGACGTCATGCTCTCGATGCGCGTCAGCTCCCATATGGCATCGCGACCTCCAATACCCCCTTCAATGTCGGACCCGCCGCAACCTCGGTCGCCCGCGCTCTCCGAGACCTTCAGCGTCGCACCCCGACCCTTCTCCGAGCACGATACCTCATCCCACTCCTCGATGCACTCCCGCTCGCAACGCTCGCTGCGCTCGAACTCGCAGCCCGCAGCATCACCAGGGTCTCCGACCAAGAGCCCGTCGACCGTATCCACGCTCAAGGGTCTATTCACCCGGCCGCGATCTCCGTCCGTCGACTCGGGCGTCTCGCAGCTGACAGCGAACTCCGGGGCGGTCGATGGCAGTGGGGAAGACAGTTTCGGCGTGATGGGCAACAACCTCCTCAGCATGTCCTTGGCCAGGCGCAGCCGGCTCTCTGAGATCCCGGGCAGCCCGACGACGATATCTGGGAGCCCCACATCTTCTATTCCTGCCCAGACGCTCGGTTTGGATAGGAAGATATCCGAGAGGCAGTCTGCTATCTGGACGGGACCATCAGCGTCGTCGGCCAGCACGCCTACAACCCCTGCGGCGAAGCCCCCGCAGCGACCGATGTCGGCATTCGCCTCGTCATCAAGCAGCGGTAACGGGTTCGCCATCCAGCTGCAGCCCCCGCCGCGCAAGCGGTCCGCCGCGACTAACCCGCCCATCACGAATCCGCCTCAGCCCGCGCACGACCGCAGCGCATCCGAGCAGAGCACGTCTGGCACGCTCCCGGCTGGCTTCTCATTCCACAGCCCCGTGCAGCGGCCGCGGCAGCCGTCCGTCGGGTCCGTGTCGACGCTCGCAACGACAATGTCGGAGGGCGTGAGCCCAATCGACGGAGGTTCGAGCCCGAGCACGAAGCGCAGCTCGCGGCGGTGGTCGACGCAGGGCTCGCTGCCCAAGCGCATGACGCCGCCGAGTGGGCCACCTCCCGCAGCGCCGACTTTCCATGGGGAGGCGAGCGACCACCACGAGCACCATGACCTCGGCAGCCCGTCGTCTTCACGGTTGCACCCGCACCCGTATGCAGCTGGCATCGAGCGCTCACCCAGTCGCACGTCGCAAGGACGATCCTCGCTCGAGTCCCGCGGGTACTCGACATACTCAAAGCGCGCGAGCTGCAGCTCCGCGTTCAGCATCAGCTCAGCCCTGTCTGGCGGAAACGGGGGCGCACAATCGCCCGCAGGGCAGCTCACGCACCTGCCCCAATCTCACAACGCAAACCAACCATACAACACCCCTTCATCACCCCCGACGAGCCACCGCACGTCTATATCTATGCCCCCGCCCCGACCCCCACCCTCGTTTGCGCTCCCCCCACCGCCCGGGCAGGAGCCTATAGATACGATACAAGAGGCGCCGCCTTCTTTGCGGGACCTGACGTTCGACTCGCGCACGTCGCTGCACTCGCGCGCGCCGTCGCTCTCGGATGCGGCCTCCAGAAAGTCCTTTGCTGACACTGCGTCGTGCGTGTCGTACGCCGATACTGCCTCGCGCAAGTCGTTCGCCGACAATGCGTCGAGGAAGTCTTTCTCCCGACGGTCTTTCCGCCTGTCGTTGGGCGCGCCGAATCCGCCGCCGGCGACGACGCTGCCGCCGAGGCCGGACGAGCAGCGTGTATGGACTAGGCGGCGTCCGTCGAGCAGCGGCGGGCGGCCGCCGAGTGCTGGGGGGCGACCAAGCAGTAGTAGCGGTGGGCGGCCGGGCAGTAGTGGCGGACGTCCCCTGAGCACTGCATCATCGCCTCTCCAGCACCACTCTGCGCTGCCTCCTCAGCAACATCCACCACCCAATGGGCCTCTCCCACCTACGCCCGAGTCCGCGCCTGGTCCTGCGAGGTCGTTCAAGCAGCGCTTGCGCATGCTGAGTGCACCCGTGATGCCCTCGTCGCCGCTGCCCTCGCCGCCGGAGGAGGCGGAGGTACCGTCAAAGCCTGTGGGCAAGAGGCGGCCGCTGACAATGACGGTCATGACGACGCAGCCCTTCTCCACGCAGACGTTCTCCAGCTTGGGCTCGCCAGGCTTGGGCACGACTCCTCCCGCCACTCCGATCGCGGAAAAGATCGTGCAGAACCAGAACGATCCGAGCTTCCTGCAGATGTACGCGCCGCTGTCGCCCATCTCGCCCGTGTCGCCGACGTTCAGCACCAAGTACACCGCGTCGCTCGCGTCGCACTCGCACCCGTCGACGCCGGTCGTGGAGGAGGAGGACCCGGTGATGATCTCGCTGTCGCCGCCGCCGAGGCGCGGATCGAAGCACATGGGCGTCCGTGCGCAGCCTGAGAAGGCTGAGGCGGACTCTTCGAAGGCGAGGGAGGAGAAGGAGGAGAAGGAAGAAGGCATTGAGAAGGAGCAGCGGAAGGAGGACGATACGGAGAGCAAGCGCACGATGTTCCTCTCACCGCATGGTTCGGTAATTTCGCTGGGCATCCTCAGCACGCAGGAAGTCGTCCACGCGCAGGCTGCCGTCAATACGCAGGAGGCTGTCACCCCTTAGGCTATCCTAAGCTTGCCAGCCCCCTTTGCGTGTAGACTTTCCTCGCATTTTGGTTTCTCCCAGCACGTAGAGCGTGCACCGACGCGACAGTGCACGCATGTCACTTACGGACCCCTCTTGCATCCGGATTGCTTTCGTATAATTATCACTTGACGGATTTGTACATACACACTTCTTACGGGCACGCACGATCCATGCATGTGAATATACTGGTATATTTACGAGTTAGAAGCGCTTGAACAACTGTCATTGTCCTCAGAACAATGGGAGGGCGAATATGGCACGGATATGGCAGGTGCTAATTAGCCGGGAGTCGGACCGGCTGCTTGTCTGTTACGTTCATCATCCCATGGCTGCGAGCAGTGAACTCGACTGTTCCGAGTATACCCAACTTACATTCAGCTGGACTGTGAAAGGCCTCAAGGCTCTCTTTGACGCGTCGTTAGTATCGAATAAGGTCTGACTTTACTACTCCCACTCATCGTTCACTAGCAAAGGCGACGCCAAGTCCAAGGCGACCAAGTCTCCGCGATTCGGACCAGACGGGCGGTGGCAGGTCCTGCTGTACCCGAATGCAGGGAGTCCGTTCACGAAGGACAATGTACCTGCCAGCGGATCGGACGCGTTGCAAGGCTTCATAAGTCTCTTCCTCTCGTGTGAGGTGTGGCGCGCTCTATGACACGACGCGAACGCGTGTTGAATGCCTTTGCAGCCGACGGCAGAAGAGAGGGAACGTGCGGCGGCGGATGGCAAGTGCGTATATCAGTTCTTCATGCAAAGCAGATAATCTAGCCAGAGATTAGATGGGTTCGCGAGGGATCGTTCACTTTTGGGTTCGAGTTGAGGACGTGCGTGCATAGTGATGCATGCTGGCTCGGTCCGCTCAATACTCTCTAGCGTCAACAAGACCGTCATTGTTCCTGGCAAGGAGGCTAAGCAGGACCAGTTCTGCTCCAAGGTGCGCTGCTATTTCCCTCTCCACCACCTCCACTCACCTTGCCCGTCAAGGTCGCAAACTGGGGCTGGTCCCACTACGCCCGACGGGAGCTCGTCTACTACAACAACTCTGTCGTCAAGTCCCAGGACTCCTTCGTCATCGTCTGCAATATCAAGTCCTCCCCCACCGTCCCCGACGTGCCATCGAGCCCCCGCCTTGATGTGCCGAAGAGTCTGCTCGAGACGTTCGGCTCCCTGCTGCTATCGGACAATCCCGCACACGCGGATGTGGAATTCATTCTACCGAGGAGAGGACAGGATTTGTCCACCGCGAGGCATATATACGCGTCGCGGCAGCTGCTATCACGCGTCGAGTACTTTAGATCGAGTAAGTCAGCACACCGCGCTTCGCGTGCCCACCTTACCTTCTCAATATCAATACACCCCACTCATCGACTGATACACATCTTTCACACAGTGTTCAGCTCCGGCTTCGCTGAGGGTGTGTCCATGACTGGGGCCGGCGAGATGTCCGACTCGACCTCGGGCATGCTCATCGACTTCGACGACTCGGACGACGAGGATAACATCGACGACGACCCAGTTGCGGAGTGGGCCAGCGCGACATCGCATAGCGTGACATCGTCTGGGGAGCAGGATATGGAGGTTATGGCGGCGTCGTCAAATGCGACGTTGCCGGCTACGCCGACGGGAGGGAGCGCCAGTGCTGGATCGAAGGAGGTAGATAACGGGCGGGTGAAGGTGGTGGTGAGGGACGTGGCGTACAATACGTACCTCGCGATGTTATATTGGGTATGCTCTCCCTGTCATACTCTAAGAAACACACTGACCACCTATCCAGATATACACCGACCGGTACGCTCGACCCTCTTCTCCCCTTCACCCACCTTATCCTGACAAACGTACTCTCCGCCAGCATCGTCTTCGCCCCCCTCTCCTCCAGCTTCACCACCGCCGCCTCCCCCATCATCGCCCCCAAGACGCCCGCCGTCACCAGTCCCGGTACCCAGCTCGCCAGCCCGCACACGCAGTCCTTCTCCCGTCAGATGTCCTCGAACATGCTCTCGAGCTCCTCCTCGTCCTCCATCGACCCCAAGGCGACGCGGCGGCAGTGGATCGCGGAGTGGCAGGCGAACAACCCGGACCGCCCGGCGCCGTGCTCGGCGAAGGCGATGTATCGGCTGGCGGATAGTGAGTTCGGCGTTTGCGGTCGCTTGCGGAAGGGTTGGCGGTCCCGCGCGTTGCGTTTGCCACTGTGTCGCGTTTTGGTCGTGGGCGCGTCGTGGCATCAGAGACGCGATGCGCGGGATTGCCAGCCTTGCCATAAGTGACTGCTGATTGCAGCGTTCTTCCTATTGCATTTCTCGGGTCTAGAAGGGACTGAGGGTGCAGGGTGGTACGGTGGCATACATCGTTGCCACAAAGTCCATTCACCGCCCCAAACTACATCCACCTCGTGTATCCTAGCTCAAGCTGACCACCCACCCAGGACTCGGCCTCGACGAACTCCGAGAACGCGCGTGTCGGCACATCATGCGCGGCCTGGGCGTGGAGAACATCGCGTACGAGGTGTTCTCGCCGTTCGCGGCGACGTTCGATGAGATTAGGAAGGTGAGTGTGAACTCTATTTTGTCAACTTCCTTCTGCTTCTTTTATCTTGCCTGCTTCTTCTATCTTGCCTGCTTCTTTTATCTTGCCTGCTTCTTTCATCTCACCTGCTTCTTTTATCTCGCCTCAGTCTATACCCCCCTAAACTGACCACACACCCTGCATCCAGCTCCAAGTCAAGTACTTCCTCGAGAACTGGTCCCAAGTGCGCTCCTCGGAGGGCATGCGCGAAGTCTGGCAGCAGATACGCAACGGGAGGCACCCTGGGTTCGAGGAAGGTGAGTGTTGGATGTGGTTTAGCACACCTGTCTGTGCCTTCGGCACCCTCGTCTACGACAGGGTGCCTCCCTCCCCGCCTACCTTGCTGACGTGACCACAGTCTGGCCCGTCATCGCGTCCAACCTCGAGTTCAACCCGAAGGCGGGGAGCACGGAGGATGCGGCGATGACTATGTGAGGAGGTTGCCACGCGCGGCAAGTCAGGGAGCAAGAGCAAGATCAAGGTGTATAGCAAGTTGCAAGGTGTATAGCGAGTTGAAGGGTGATGGCAAGGCAGCGAAGCGGCAAAGGCAAGGAATGTCAGGGAGCGAAACGCTAATCTGGGAAGGGATTAATCTGGACTGCTGGAATCTTCACAATGTATATGTACCTGCGCGCATCTCATAATGAACAACGCCTTCGTTTGCAAGTCTATATCGCTCGACATGCGAGCACGAGTGAGGCCCAACCTTGAGTCCGCGAGATGCAACTGTCTCACTTGTTCAGATGGGCCTCGATGACTCCGGAATCCGGCATACTAGTACAATGACAGCGAAAACACCAAGATATATCTACAGGGCAAAGTTTGCACCACATATTCATACAGAAAGAGAAGGGAAACACAGCGCAGTCGCGTCTCGCATCACGTGAGCCTCATGCAATGATCAGGATTACCTGCTGGATTCAGAGCCCACTTGGGGAAGTCGATAGCTTTCCCACTGGCTCCTCCGACAGCGAACGACCACACAAAGACCATGACCTCCGTACCACCGTCGAGGGCGGCCGACATGCTGCGTCGACAGTTAGCTACTGGCTGCAACTAAACAGTTGCAAGCAAACTCACAGGAAGTTGTACTTCCGGAACCACCGCGGGTGGTACTTTCGCAGCCAGTACTGGCTGACTACTACAGAGAATGGTGCCGTCGATCAGTGCACATTCACAGGAACGGTAGAGAATCCAGTACGCACAGCACAACAAGAAGGTCATAAAGATCGACGAGTTGATCCCCGACGAAAGGCCTCCAATCTGCACGGCAATCATCGGCGTGATGACCTGGTCCAGCCCCCACTTCGGGAACTTCTTGTGCAGGAGCCAGAAGGGGATGGGGACGATGAGGCCAATGAGGATCGACATGGGAATGATCCCATATCTTGACCCCGGGGAGTACAGGTGCTTGCCGAGTGCACCCCAAGAAACGGCATCGCTGAGATGGATAGATCAGAAGGCGAATGCACAAGCCGAGAAATGAACGCACCTGTTGTACGACTGATAGGTCGCGCCGGACCAAACGTTCGTTCCTTGGACGGACAACAAGATATCGCGGTTCGCCTCAATGATAAGGGCCATGATCAGGTAGTTCAGCAGCGCGCCAATCACCGCGCCGATGGTCTGCATCGTGAAGGTTACGCGAGGCGGAAGCTGGGGGATTTTAGGTCAGTACATCTCTGTCACCATCGCAGATACCCCATCCCCAAACCGCCCACACACCTTCACATACTGCCCAATCTTCAAATCCCGCGTAAACGACCGCCCCTGCTCCGTCGAATTGTACGCATACATCGCAAAATACATATTCGCGTGTGGGCTCCCAGGAACGAGCGCGCTCCCGAGCATCTTCGCGATGTCCTCCGTGCTCGGGACGAAGCAGATGACGGCGTAGAGGAAGGCGATGATGGGGAGGAAGACGGCGGCGAAGATGATGGCTGGAGGGTAATGTCAGTACGTTCGACGAAGTCAAACTCGCAAGGACTAGGTTTGCGTGAGCAAGAGATACACGCACCCACGATGAACGCCCACCACGGCAGTTGGGAGTGGCCCGTGTAGCAGGTGACCAGGGACATCACGATGGATGCGACGAGGAAGCCGGCGTACCACCACCAGGGAACCTCTTTGTACGCCTTCATCTTCTGGTAGTGGGCTGTGGCATGTGTATGAGCTTTAGCACGTCGTCAGACATCTGTAGACACGCACGGTCTTTGATTTCGCCGGACTAGAAACTGTTCAGTAAACGATGCATCTGAAGAGGGTAGGCAGCTCACCGTCGCCTCCTTGATCGCGGTCCAGATCTGCTTGCCGTGCCAGATTGCCATGTGGGTGACTATACGTCGTTGAGGAGATGCGATGAAGAAAATAGCGTGAACATACCCGTTGCACCCAAGGATAGTGACGTGGCGATCTTGTAAATGGCATACGATGCCGCGAACCAAGGCAAGCCTTCTTGCTCCAGCTTCGTTGCATTCAGGGTGTAGTCGTCGTTCATAATGAGGCTTTGGTTGTATGTGTCGCCCGTGTCGTTGAAGAGGAGCTGGAACCGGTAGTCAGGAAGTGGTCAGACTAACGCAAGAAGGAGTGATCATCACTTGACTAAGGAAGGGGAACCGCTGCGCGTTCCAGACGTTGTTGGCGTAGCATGCGCAGAAGATGATGCTGCGATTCTCGTTAGCCAGTCGCCGCGGACAATCGCGAAAGTCACCCACATGCAAAGCGCCAGCCCGACGTACGACGACAATTGCGTTTGAATGGGCTGGAACAGCGCCCCATACGCAGACCCTCCTGACCCGACGTACTGCCAGTCGAAACAGAGCGAGAACAATCCAAGACCTTCGTTGCCGGCCGCGCCACCGAAGATGCGCGTCACCCAAGGGCTCTTCTGGCGCGCGAGGCAGAAGATGGAGACGCCGGTGAGGGTGGGCGCGATATATTCCTATAGGTCGAGTTAATCAGAAGGGCCGAAATAATTTGGGAAGTGGCGAGACTCACCGGGAACCACTCCCAAATGAAGATCCCGATGAAAAGGATCCAGAAGAATCTAACGCGCTTCTTCTGTAGAAGGTTGTCCTGACCACGGTGCAAGACGTCGAACATCTGCACGGTGGGCATCACGTTGGGGTATACGCAGCACGTCGGGTAGACCAAGAAGCTGCGCATCAAGCCTGCAAGGCGTTCAGTAGGCCTGGCTGATCAGAGACCTGGTTGAAAGCTCACCTCCCAACCCATACCCCAACAACTGACTCCCCAGCAGCGTAAAAATCGCATTCGCATGATTCAGGTGCCGATTGTAGAACAAATCATCGACCACGAAGATCTGAATGGCGAGCGCGCCATGCACCGCGGCAGCAGACATGATCAGCGAGCCCGTGTGCTCCTTGATGTTGTAGGGCCCGTGGTTAATGAAGCGCCAGAAGGCGTTGTCGGGCGTGCGCATGGAGGGGAGGGTGTGGTTGGGGCCGGGGAGGACGTATTCGCAGATCTTGCCGAGGACGAAGCCGAAGGTCTGGAGGAAGAGCTGGGAGACGTAGATGGTTTGGGGACGGAAGGCCTGGGGAGAGGTGAGTGGGTGGTATAGATCTGGAAGGTTAGGCGTACGAAGATTTGACTGAGAACGGCACCGAAGCAGGAGAGGCCGATGGAGATGAACCAAAGTCGGAAGGTCCAAACAGGCTGCGTCGGGTCATCCTCTGCATTACCGTTCAGTTGTTGGGAGGATGTGGACTTGGGCTGGGATAAGTAGACCGACCTAGTGAGCACAAGCGGACAGCCCAGTCGAAGTCGGTTTCTACACTCGTGTCAATGCTGACCGGAAGACCAACATTGCATCTGACTGACCGACAGCGCGCTCCTTCCCATCGTCGCCCAAATCTATCTGGCGAACGTCTACAGAAAGTCAATCCGTAGAAGTCCTGTGCGCGTGCGATTACCAGCAACGCACCCTCGTACACGTCCCCATACCGGGCTAGATCCTCGTCTGAGGAAGGTACGACCTTCGCAACATGTGCCTCCTTGTTGTTCAGCGAGCTCTTCTCATCGTCGCTCCGGAAGGAGTCCTGGTGACCCGCCTTCGGCAGGACGCTCGTATCCAGCGCGGTGGTCTTGGCCTCCGCCATCGTCGTGCGCTATCTGTGATGTGCGGTGGCGCGGGGAAGGCAAGGTGCCTACACAGGATGCCAATGACCGTGTACAGATGTACAGAGACCAAGGAGGCGCACGAGCCAGCTGGGAGGGCAGCCAGAGACCAACCAGTCGCACAGAAGCCAACCTTTCGCAAAGCTCAGGTACCCGTCCTTATATACCGCCCTCACCGGAGCCCGAGGCCCGCTCTAAGCACCATCCTGGCATCAAAGCCCGTGGTGGAACTTCGGGGCCCCATGCTCGGTGCGTCGATAGTCCCATGCTCGGGATGTCGATAACAAGTGTCGATAGAGCATGTGGCCGGTGCTTCGGGCGTGGACGATAGCTCGAGGTGGGCAGAAGCACAGATAACTTGGGTTTGTATGCGGGTGTGGATGATCGCTTTTGGACGCGAATGGAAGATAGGTCCGGGTGTGGGCGATTGCTTGGGTTAGGCTTAGGTGCGGTAAGAGATAGCCTGGCTGTTGGCAGACGATAGCTCGGGTGATGGTCCTGAGCGATAGTCACGTACAGTATGCCTGCCAACGATAGCCGCGGAGTTGCAAGAAGATAGCAAGCTAGGCCTTAGCGGTTGACGGACCGTCGTGGACAAGGGCCGAGTGGCGGATAGTACCTGTAGCCTACGGGATGTCCTCCCGCGGGCCTGAGAAGCACTGAATGTGATCAGCAAAGGGGGATATCAGCGTGCACGGTGGCGAGTAGAGCGAGCATTCGGATCCACGTGAGGATCGGATGCATGCGCTCCTCCGCGGTGGCCTGCGCATGAGTAGACTTGGGAGAAGCAGACGGACGAGATATGCGCTTCTGGATGAATGGTCGAATTCATATGAATGGCAGCCCTGCCATACCTGAGAAGCGATCCTCACGAGAATTATGCCGACGGATGCGTTGAAAGGAATGAAGACCAGCTGGGTAAGTGTTCGCGAATCTGACGGTCCCGAGTTCATGCAAGTCGATAACCCAAATGTGCTATGATATTGTAAGTAGGGTATAGGCTGAGTTGCGGCTGACAGCTCGGAGTGGCGGATGAGGAATGAGAGCCGCTATCATCCGCGACCCAGCCCTGGTGCATACATACCTACGTGCATCTTCACGAACTTCTCAACCCTCGCTTGCTGCAGCGGCCCATCTTTCATCTCTCCGCGCTTTGAGTATAGTCAGCAAAATGTGTCCAACGGAAGCCGGATAGGACATACTAATGCATAAGCAGCCCCCTTGTATACCCAGCTGTACAGGTCGTTGAATTCTGGGTGCGACTTTGGTATCGGTGGCGTCGGGCTCGATTCCGGGTCTCCGTAGCCGATTCCCTTCGTTAATATTTGGACGGCGACCTTCTTCACAATCTATATGCCTCTTCAGCTTGTGTCACAACAGCAAAGGGGAGGCGATATGCTTACCATCTTATTCTTTTCCGCCAGATCATCGTCCTTCGGCCTCGCCTTGGGTTTTGGCTTCGGTGCCTCAGTAAACACGTCGTCTGGGTCATGGACTAGCTCTGGAGGCGGCGCCTTGGAGGGTCCTTTCTCCTTGCCATTCTTGTTGGGTAGCGCGGGTATTTTGAATGAAGACGAAGACTCGAGGCGCTGTCGTTTTGCCGGACCGGGTTTGGCACCATTTGATTGTAGAGATGCAGAACTTGCCACCCGCTTGAGGTCCGTGCCCTTCGCCGTCAAGACGGGAGGTGGCTTGCGCGGGGTAGGGTCGTCAGGTCGAGGCAGGCGAAGGTGGTTTGTAGGAGGAGGGTTTGTAGTAATGCGGGCTACGGAGAGCTGAATTTCGGCTTGACCGGGGAGTTGCCTTGCGTAGACGACCATGTAGGTGGTTTCGGGACCGTCTGCGAGAGTCAATGCGCTGATGTATCACACATGAGGGTGTAAACGCACCACTGTCACCGAGGGCAATCTTCACCCCAATATCAGATTGAGGAATGGAAGTGGAGGACGACGATAATGGGAGCTGGCAGAACATGTTCTCAAAGTAGAGGCGCGACAATGCGGCGTCGCGGTGTATGTCACTAACAAGCAGCATGTTACTGCGGGATATAACTTCACAAGGAATGGACTTACAGCTGTATGTCCCCACTTTGGTCCATGTAAATGTCCTTCAGGGCGATCGTGCCCATGAACCTCAGATGAGGCCTGCCGCGCATACTCTCCAACGCCAGAGCAAGAGGGTTCTCTAGCAGATCATGTCCAGCACTCGGATGTCTCCAGCTCGCCGCGAAGGTGAGCCCGTCTAGCAAGAGGTGGGAATCCGGCAGGGAAAGGGAACCGCGGTACAGTAGACGGTATGCGGGTTTGGGACCGAGGTTCTTCGACGCTGAAGCCGTGAGCATTATGCCCGCCGGTGGTCGAGGAGGCGTAGGGTTCGTGATGGATATTGCAGGCACCTTCAGCATGGGAGACGGGGACAAGTTGCGCGCCGCGGCATCGCGCGCGTCGCGTCACGCGACGGCGAGCACGCGTCTTTGCCGACCGTGACGCGACGCCACATAATCCCCATCTCTTCCTCGACGCCGTCGAGCGTCATTTGCGGCGACATTCACGCAACCTGCTCGCCTTCTGTAGGCGCTACTCTAGCTTTCACCGTATCTTTGTTCTGTCTAGATCCCCTTGTTATCGATATCCAAGTCGAGCCGACCGGGCGCATGTCAGCCACAATGTCGAACGCGAGCATGATGCCGCCGCAGAACGCGGACCTCCTCACGACTTGGAAGTACTTGGAAGACGGCGTGGACCACATCATGACCAAGCTGCAGTCCGGCGTCTCATACTCCAAGGTGCTGCCCGTTCCCTCGGCGCGTGCGCACTACTAACACCACCGGATCGCCCAGTACATGTCCCTGTACACCGTCGCCTACAACTACTGCACCTCATCAAAGATCCATCAAGCCATGGTAGACAGCAGCGCGGGGCTGGGGAACCGCAGTGCGTCTCGCGCGGC
>JAMQCK010000922.1:0-13991 GCA_024196135.1 Pleurotus ostreatus/Saccharomyces cerevisiae fusant | reverse complement strand
GCCGTCCTCCATCTCGCGGCGGGACGTGGGCTCGGGCGGGTCGATGGCGATCTTCCAGACGTCGGCCATGTTGCGCCACTCTGCCTTGGCGGCCTCGTTGATGTCGGCGAGTCGTGCTTCGGCGAGTTCCTCGGATGTCTGCGCGGTCGGCGCCGCCGCCGCCGCTGCCGTCTTCTTCACCCTCGTGCCGCCACCACCGATGACCCTGCGCGGTGGCTGGATGACATGCTTGACGAGGGCGAGCTGCGCCCTGACCTGGCGCCTGAACGCGGCCTGTTGGTTGCGCGGGAGATCGTCGAGCGCGGGGGCCTTGGCGACCGCCTGCTGGAGCGCGTCGAGAAAGTCGGCGTGGGAGGGAGAGAGCGCCATAACGGCCCATCCCCTACCTACCCTACCTATATACTCCTGTGGCTCTGCATTACCCGCAGATGGTGAGCGGAATGACAGGCGCGGTGGATGGGATTGACAGCGTGACTGTTTTGTTTCTGTGGCCGGTGAGAGTGGGATCTCCATCGCTCCGCGAAAGAACCTATACCCTCCGTCCGAGTTTGAGGACGAGTCGAAGGAGGAGTCGAGAAACTTGCGGCGCGGGCGGGGGGGCATGGTGTGAGTGAGTTGGGCAGGGAGTGCACGGTCGCCCATCGCCCTCGTCCAAGCCTACGGTCGCTGCGCGAGATATTGCCCGTTCCCCGACGTTTTGAAAGGCACGGTTGCCCATCCCTTCGCAAAATAGTGTTTCCCCCCCGGTCGCTGGGCGAGATATTGCCCGTTCCCCAACGTTTTGAAAGGCACGGTCACCCGTCGCTTTGCGCAATAATGCTCTCTCACCAGTCGCTGCGCGGATTATTGCCTGTTCCCCTGGATGACAGGCGCGGTGGGTGGGATTGACAGCCTGACTATTTCATTGTTTGTGGCGGTGAGAGTGGGATCGCCATCGCCCCGCGAGAAGATGCACGGTCTGCCATCGCTCCGCGAAAAAGTCCTCGCCCACGGTCGCTGCGCGAAAGATTGCCCGTTCCCCATCGCTCCGCGAGAAATTGCACGGTCGCCCATCGCTTCGCGAAAGAATGCCCACTCGGAACAGGGGCGTGGGTTCAAATCCCACTCTTGTCAACAGCGTCTTCAGCGCCTTTTTTATGCGCGAAATACGCATAGAAAGAGTTCAAGAGCCCTGGAACTTTGGTATGACTCACCCCAAAGTTCCGCCATCAAACAGACATACGCCACGCGAGGAGGTCACTTAGCCTTTCCTCTAGAAGCCGTACGTAAAGGTCCCCCCATCACAGCGTCTCCTCCCGTGGATTGCTCATTACCCGACGCGAAGGCTTCAGCAACGCACACTGGCACGGAAAATCGTCGTTCAGTAACCCCGGGTGCGCACAAGCTCGACTGACAACGGCCTATCCCATTGGCTCTGCATGCCTTCGCAATCACGACCGTCGATGTCGAGAACCAGAGAGAAAGCCGAATATTCAAGAAGAACCGGCCACGTGCTGCAGGGACTTGAACATTGAGTATTTTAGACCGCGGGAACTTCCAAGGCTTTCTTCTTCCCATCGCCTTGTCCAGTCGTTCCCCGCCCTCCACTCCCCCTGATCGCCCTTCACCAACGTCCACAATGCGTGCTGCCGTCGCCCTTGCTGCTCTGCTCCCCGCTGCGGCCCTCGGTGAGGCGCAAGTCGCGTCTTCAGATCTCCATTACTGACTAGACTGCGCTATAGCGGACATTTCCATCAACTTCCCCTCTGGCGATGGATACTGGTGAGTCGCCTTCTGCGCTGTGGGGGACGATAGACTGACGCGCTCTACAGGGTCGCGAACCACTCGTAAGGCGTTTTCTGGCGTGTGGCGGGGGACTCAGCGTGCTAACCGTGTTATTCGGCCCTCAGGAACACGATCTCTTGGTGAGTTCGCATGGCAACAGCCCGCCGACAGCTCGCTCACGCCCCCTCCTCCCCCAGGTCCGCCGCGAGCAACGACCCGAACGTCACGATCATCGTCCGCAACGACCAGAACGCGACCTTGAACGGCGACTACGACATCGCCGAGTACGTGAACGCGGCGAGCCTGGTGCGTTCGTTCGGCGTAATTGCGCGGTCGCTGTTCTCACACGCGGGCCCACCTCTTCTAGACGTACACGGTGACGAACGTGACGCTTCTGCCCGGCACCGGGTACCAGGTTGTCTTCGTGAACACGTCGAACACGACGCAGGAGTACACGCGCTCGGACACCTTCGAGATTAAGCCCAACGGGAGTGCGTGCTGTTCATACTTCTTGCCTTATCGCATTGCTAACCTAGATTGCGCTATAGCTACTCCCGCGACGGTCTCCTCGTCTGCGCCTTCGGGAACCGCGACGTCCCACTCGGGCTCGTCTGGTTCCTCGGGCTCGCAGTCGGGCTCTGGTGCGAGCGCATCGTCTACCGACGAGAACAGCGCACCCGCCAGCCTCTCGCTCCCCATGGGCCCGCTCGGCGCCGTCGCTGGTCTCATGGCCATGTCCGCCGCGCTCTTCCTGTAAAAGCCTCCTCTAGGCCTTTTTCATTGTCCGCTCTTACTCGCGGAATTGGCCCTTACGGCGCTTTTACCTGTACGGACTCCCCTTGCTCTCGTCTCCTTCCTTGTACTGGGCCCGTGTGTTTGTGACAGTGTCGGACTCCATACACAGGGCGACTCGAGTGTACTCTTGGTATCCCTGTTGTTTTATACCCGGTCATTACCTCTCGTCTTGTTGTTGATTGTACCCTACACTTGTTCCTGTGTTGGCTGCTATCAATCGTGCTCCTCTGATCGTAACTCTGTGTGAACGCTTGCGAATGTGCAAGACGTAGACTGGAAGGACTGCCAGTGCTGCAGAGGGTGCGACCCTGTTCGGTGAAGGCAGCATCGACGCGATCGAGCCTCCCCTCAAGTGCCCGCCTATATAAGCGCTCGGGCAGTTTTGCACCTTTCTTCGTGCGGCGGCATGGCCATACTTTTCCCCTGTTGCTCATATCCAGCGCACTCTCTACGCGGATGTTCGAGTGTCAGGCCATGTCCTGAACGACCGGAGCGTCTTAGCACCCGATATCCCTCTTGACGCCTCGGCTGTAGGAGAGTGGATGGGTCGGTGGTTCCGTACATATCCTCTACCGTCCAGACTAGTGATGTGCCCGTATATCTCTAGTAATGCATTTTGTTGACTCTCATGATGGTGTGCAGCGGCTTGAACAGTGACGAGGAAGAGGGGAAGGTCAGCAGCGGGTTCGATCACAGCGACGAGGCCGTAAGGATCGGTGACAGGCTCGGGCGGCCTTGTAAGTAACCGACGGCGTTCATCGCTGTTTGCCTCCTCCCCTCACCTTCTGTCTCGTCGCTCTCGCCGCTCCTCAAGATGGTCTGTCTACGCGTATCCCGGGCTCTTGCTTACCTCGGTGCTGTCTACGTCGCGATCTCCATGATCTATACGACGACTTCGCATCTCCTGCAACTGCACCGCGCGCTGACGACTTACTACGGACGCAACCTCTTCACCAGCTCAATCTCTTGGCTCGCTCCTGGTGGAAAGCAAGCTGTACCGGCTCCGCTCGCACGAACGCACCACGACCTCATACATGCCGTACCTGCTGGCACGATCTTCTGGAACTCGTCGACTCAGCAGCCTGCGGCGGAAACACCTGAAGATCTCTTCCTGTCAAAAGCTTTCTCGAACTCAATGCGCCCGAGCAAGATTATCCCATACTTCTACCGCGCTACGAACAGGCCTGCTCCGAACGATATAACGATGACCACGCTCATAACTTCGAATCGCTTTCACGTATTCTCGCGCTTAGTCGAGCGCTATCAAGGTGCTCAACAACAGGATTCCCCCGTGTCTTCTCTGACATGCTCCGACCTTCCTTTCCACGCGCATATAGGCCCCATTTCCGTCGCCATCCACGTCAAGAACGTCACCAGCCACGTCGACGACCTCCTCGCCGCCCTGCACACCCTCTACGCCTCCTCCCCGCTCATGGCCGCGCACGTCGACGTGCACCTCATCGTCGACGTCTTCGACCGCCAGTTCAACACCTGGCGCAACGTTGCACGCTTCTTCGCGCGCACGGACTACGTGATGATGCTCGATATCGACTTCTCGCTCTGCACGGATTTTAGGAGGGTGATTCGGGAGAGTGATGAGTTGAGGGGAAGGTTGGATGAGGGCGTTGCGTTTGTGATTACCGCGTTTGAGTATTCGAATTTGGACGAGGGGACGAATCAGGAGGTGTTTCCAAGGACGAAGGAGGTAGGTGCCATGTATGCGTCTGTATTGAGGACGATGGTTTGCTGATGCCCACGCCCAGGATCTACTGGAGCTGGTGAACGTCGGGCGCATTGGGATGTTCCACGCGTCGTGGCAACCCGGCCACAACAGCACTGAATATGCCAAGTACTACGCCGCCGCTCCGGGCGAGGTGTATGAGGTGACGCGATACCAGCCCGCGTACGAGCCGTACATCGTCATGAAGAAAGACGGCCCTCCTTGGTGAGTAGGGTAGTTGGCGTCCGCCGGTTCTACCCCCCGCACAAGTGCTGGTCGTGTTTCTACACTGCTGACCTGTTGCCATCAGGTGCGACGAGCGCTTCATTGGCTACGGTGGCAACAAGGCCGCCTGCCTCTTCGAGATCTACCTCTCCGGCATCTCTTTCCAGGTCCTCGCGGACCACTTCATCATCCATCAGAACCATCAGTACGAGGAGACGATTAGGAAGAACGAGGTGCGTGCGGATGGCATGTCATATACTGTATGCGTATGACTTGGCCGGGCACCTTCGCCGTCTCAAGCCCTGTCCTTGCATCGCACCACACGCGTCTGCTATGCGCCATTTGCCCCCTCCTTTCACCCATCTCCACTTCATTGCATCCACTAACTCCTACCCCAGCGCAAACACAACCGCAAGCTCTACTCCGAGTTCAAGGAGGAAACGTGCTTGAAGTACCTCAAGACCTACGCGGATGCGGGGCTGCTGAATACGCCTCTTGGGAAGAACGCGCGGGAGGAGTGCGTGAAGATCAAGGGTGTGGCGAAGATTGCGAGGCAGGTGAGTGGGACATGGGGATGAGGATTCATTGGCGCCGCGACGAGCGATGGGCCTCGAGTGCAAGATATTGATTGCTGACTGACTTGCTGTAGATCATAGCGGACGCGGAGGATCAATTACTCGATGCCCCGACCTCGTAATTACCCATTTCCGGATAATAGGCCGTGGGGTCTATAAGGTCCGCAGCGCCGCGGGGTTACTATCATGTTCGTCGGTCTCTTTAAGCCTTTGTGCCATGAGAACCAACGTAGGTTAAATCAGGATCGCTGGGAAATTTGTGGCCAGTCACAAACATGTATTCGCACGCAGAAGCGGCGGCAGAACAAAGGGAGGCATCATTTTAGCACAAGCCATGGCCAATGGGCGCTTGTGTAGTGATCGCGCAGTGTGAATACTCTTGCGGAATATGTCAGAGTATAAAACCGTTGTGAGTTGCCGCGACGGCCTCGCCCTCGTCCTCGCCCTCGCCCTCGCCCTCGCCCTCGCCCTCTACTTGTTGCCGCCGTCGCCTACGAGCTCGCAAAACCCGGCAGCTTTTTTGGCCGTCGCGCTCACTTCTGCCATGCCTGCCAACGAGCAAGAAGATAGTCGTGCAGCACCTGGCTCGAGCCCACAGCGATATCCTGGCGAGCACTTCGCTGCCTCGGAGGAATCCGTGCCGTGTACTAAGCGCCCCGAACCTGTGGTCTTCTCTGTTGGAGACTTTTCAATTCTTTGCGATGGCTACGACTCGGAAGACGAGAGCCAGACACCAGTGGCATCGTCCGCGCCTAATCCTCCTACATCGCAAGTTGGTTCCGATGTGGCATGTCGGACCCGTTACGAGCATGGACCTTCTTCCCTTGCTGTCAACGACGATGTCTATGATGTGGATTCAAGCGCCTCAGACTCCGAGGCAGACACGTCTGTGACTACCGAGTTGAGCGTCACGGAGATCATGCGCGACCTCGAGCTGTGGAATGAGGACGATACACCGGCTTGCGTCGAGGATGGCTTTGCCACCAAAGGTGAGTGCTATTCCGTCCTCTCGTAGATATGTTTTAACCTCAGAACATAGCGCACGAGAACAGTACCGTCGAAGGGTTACCTGGATTGCAGACTCCGTCTGCTGTCGACTTGGAAGAGTAGGTGAACTCCCAGGCGGCCAATGTCCTCCACTGTTCCCTGTCGGGACGTCAAATATGTAGCTAAAGGGTGATGGTGTCTTCGCGTCATGACCTTGCGGTGCGCGCGTTGGAGAGCGTCGAGCTTTCCTCAGTTGACAGGAGAAGGGGTTTATGCAGGATTACTTTTGCGGACTTTTCTGCATGGAGTGCTCGCTGGCCTCTTGAAAATGCATCTATATAGTCTCTTGCCTCGGAAACTCGTTTGCTTCTCGTACTACTCTTGACAACAATTCCATAGGGCTTGCGTACTTTTCTAGAGGGCTGATCAAGGCCTCATTGGGGCTCGAACTCAGAAGCTGGGCGCCATTGTATTCTGAAGTGTTCGATGCCCGGACCGGACTCCGGACTCGACGTGTCCGCCGCGCGCGCCGCCAAAGGCGTTCAGTGACACCACTTTCTCCTCCGGCACCCATGTCCATCTGCTCATAACTGCTGTAAATTCACGATGAAGTCCAAGAGGAGTGCGCGGAAGGCGACATGGCTGGCGTTCGGGCTCGTCGTCATGTCTGCATTGACCGTGACCGCGGTGGACACGACCTCCGTCCCCGATGCGGTGGAATCGGCGGTTCCCAAAGACGTGAGGGAATTGAGATCTGTGCGCGTACGCGGTGCTGACTCCGAGCTATAGTCGCAGCATACAACTGCACATGCGGTTCCGCGAGCACAAACAGACGCAGTAAGCAAAGGTGGAATTAGCAGTGAATCGCGTGCTTAAGCGTGTCGATAGGATAGCTCAGTGCAGAGTATACAAGATCAGAATGTCGAGGGTGCGTCCCCTGGAATTCCCCTACCCTCCCAGCTGACACACGATCCAGCCACTCGCGCGTACAAATACGCGATGACGGTGCTGAACATGCTCACGGCGCACCAAGCACAACCAACGCTTGATCCCCTCGCCGCACATCGAAACACACACTCTCGATCCATCCTATCCTCATTTGTCCCCGATATCAATGGTCCGGGACCCCTCGCTAGCGCTATGCGCATCCTCGCGCGACTGCAGAACCTGTTCCCCAGCTTTACAGGCGCGTCGAACATGGGGTACTTCTCGACTGCGACACGGCGAGAGTACGATCTATCAGTAAAGGTCATGGACCTCCTGCAGCACTCTGCTGACCTAGGGAACATGGACGCACTATACACGATCGCGCAGCTATCCCTGGTGCGTGTCGTGCGCTGATTGTATTACACGTCGCTCACTAGACTTTGTAGTTTCCCCCAACCGAATTATTCCCCTTGGACCCAAGTCTCGCGTACCGCACCTTCTCCAAGCACGCAGCAGAGACAGGAAATGCTACATCTCAATCCATGATCGCCTTCTTCCACGCCACCGGCTACCATGACGTAGTTCCTATTGATCAGGCCAAGGCTCAGCTTTACTACACTTTCGCCGCAAATGGAGGCGACAAGGGGGCACAAATGGCGCTCGCGTACCGGTATTGGAGCGGTATTGGAACGGTCGAGGATTGTCAGCGAGCTGTTGTGTGGTATGAGAGCGCCTCAGAGCAGGGTGGGTCGTCGTCATCCTTGCCTCAATCATCCACTAACCGATCTAATGTAACTCAGCTATGGCCAAATACCGCGCAGGACCACCTGGCGGACGCACACTACCCCAAACACCTACTCGTCTGTCAGATTTAGTAGGTGGTGTGTACGGTCCGGGCGCCAGTGTGGCATCCACAGGCCTCAACGCACAGCGCCCGGCCATCAAGGCAGGCATAGCGCGTGCGGCAGGCGAGACATGGGCAGACGTCCTTGAGTACTACCTGGTAAGTTGATTGTCCCTCTAAACGGCCTTGCATCTTACAAACATTGACTAGTTCAACGCCGACCGCGGCGAGACCGACTTCGCCTACCGCCTCGGCAAGATCTTCTACCAAGGTAGCATCTACGTCTCCCCCGGCGGCATCGCCTCAGGAAGCGAGGGCGTTGGCGCCGTCCCACGCGATTACGAGCGTGCCCGCTACTACTTCCTCCTAATCGCGCGCCAAGTCTGGCCGCGCGACCCGCCAAACCCCCTGCACCCCTCCGCGAACCAGATGAAGGAGGAGGGCGGCCCCGTGGGCTACGCGGCTGCCGCTGCGGGCTACCTGGGCCGCATGTACCTGCGCGGCGAGGGCGTGAAGCCGGACATGGCGCTCGCGAAGATGTGGTTTCAGCGCGGGGCGGACCATGGGGACCGGGAATGCCATAATGGGCTGGGGATAATGTTTAGGGATGGCTTAGTGCCGAATGCGAAGGCGGATATGAAGAAGGCGCTCAGTCATTTTGCGGTCGCGGCGGGGCAGGAGCTGGCAGAGGCGCAGGTGCATATTGGGAAGTATCACTTTGGTGAGTAGAATTTACCGACAGCAAGTGCCGCTCTAATCCTTGTATAGAGCGCGGCGAACTTGCCTCTGCGACCACCTACTTCGAGGCCGCTATCCGACACGGTTCTCCCTTTGAAGCGTACTACTACCTCGGCGAGATCCACTCTGCACAGGCAGCGACGCCCGGCCTCCCGCCTCATGTCACCTCGAGCTCGTGCGCTATGGCCGTGTCGTTCCACAAGCTCGTCTCGGAGCGCGGCGTCTGGGAGGACGACCTGCTCCGGGAGGCTGAGATCGCATGGATGTCGGGCACGGAAAAGGGGCAGGAGGTAGCGATGCTTAAGTGGTGGATCGCAGCGGAGCGCGGGTCGGAGATCGCGCAGAACAACCTGGCCTACGTGCTGGATCAAGACCGCAGCGTGCTCAGGCTAACGCGCTTCTCGCCCATCATCCCGTCGAACGACACCGCGCGGCTGGCGTTGACGCAGTGGACTCGGGCCGCGGCGCAGCGCAACATCGACGCCCTCGTCAAGGTTGGAGACTACTACTACCACGGCCTCGGCGTCCCGGAGGAGTCGGAGCAGACCCGGTATGAGAAGGCGGCTAGGTACTACCAGTCTGCGGCGGACACCCAGATCAGCGCGCTCGCGATGTGGAACCTGGGCTGGATGTACGAGAATGGGATTGGGGTGCCGCAGGTGCGTGTCTGTGACTTGGGTCGGCGGAGAATGGGCTAAAGGGACGTGCCCAGGATTTCCACCTCGCTAAGCGTCACTACGACCTTGCGCTTGAGACGAACTCCGAGGCCTATGTGCCGGTGCTGCTCTCCCTCATTCGCCTCTACGCGCGCAGCATGTGGCACACCTTGCAAGGAGGAAAGGGTGGTCTGAATCTCTGGGAATGGGAAGACGAGGGTCAAGATGGTATGCCCTTTCCGTCAGACGGTGGTCAACGATACTGACTGACCAAACAGACGTGCTCTCTGGCCAAATACCGCCCCAAGTCGAGGATGGGCGAGAGCCACCGAAGGAGCCCAAGGAAACGCCCTTGAGTAGGGACGAAGAGCGGTACTACGAGGATGGCGGGCCATGGTATATGGGCAAGGCTCGCGAGGACTTCCGTCGGCGCAAGAGCGGTGAGCCGCGCGGCCCACGTGAGGATGAGGACCCCATTCAGGTACGTTTTGGTGCACGATCTGCTCTACCTAGTCTCACGAACTCTTCAGTGGGCCCGCGACCGTCGAGCTGCTGAACAGGACCGCGACGGCGACTTTGGGCCCGAAGACTCCTTCGAGGGCACGATGCGCCTTCGCGCCGATGCCAAAGAAGACGACGACGCCGACGACATGATACTTGTGATCGCCCTTGTCGCGCTGATCACCGTACTGCTCTACGTACGATCACGTATATATGACCAGCAGCGACGACAGGCAGGGCAGGATGATGCAGCGCCTCAGAATGGTGGAAGATTCCCTCCGCCAGGCGACCCGGCGAGGAACGAGTGGAATATTCTGAGATGATTGGGGATCGCTTGGTTTAGCGTGTAAAACATATGGGAATGAGAGTATTTCCTGCCCTTCCATCGGTGTCCTCAGCGTGGTCATGCCTGCGACCTACTCACAATCTGTCCAAGCGGTACGCTTCTGTGTCTATTGACGACGTTCCGCAGGCTGGCCGCTACCCTCAATCCTGGGAGTGAGTTGCCTCGTATGGAAATGGATTTGTTTCCCGATATGGACGTCCTTGTAAGATTCCGCGGAATCATTACGGAATCAATGCGGGAGTAATTCATTTATTTTCCCTTATTATTCAACGCTTTCCTCCAGGTTGGCCCTCCTGCGTGGCAAGCCCCACCTCTCTTACTTTCACTCCTGACCAGATGATGTGCGATAAGAAAAACAAAAGAGGGTCTCAGCTCGGAACATCTCCAGATCACGAGCCGACATGAATGTCACGGTAGTCACGATAGTCTTCAAAAATCAAATGCGCCTGCTTTCCTGCTTGACCTTTCCCCTCCGCCCCCCAGGATCAAATCTTGAAAGCCCCGCTTAACAGCCCCTGCCAGCCTCTATTCTCGCGCAATGCCCCTCAACTTCGCTGTTCTGCATCCGCAGGGCCTCGTACGAAGGATCAAATCTGCACGCAAGAAGCACCACGTCGAGCGCCAAAGCGATACCGTCGAAAGAAGCAAAGGCTTTGCTTTGTTCGCAAAGGAAGCTGCATCCCCCCTCGGTCGAGTGAAGGACCGCGCTCCGGCCGCTGCTCCTGCTAGTCCTCGCTGCTCATCTGCGACAGCGCCTATCCAGACGCAGACGCCGCTCGATTGCGGCTGCTCGCAGCGCATCGAGCAGCTGGAGCAGGAGGTCGCAGCCATAAGGGCCCTTCTATTCGAGCACATCTCGCCAGCCTCTCAGGTCGAGAGCGCCCACCGCTCCCCGGTTCAGCTGGAGAGCGTCGCTGTGCAGACCGACATCGATACTTCTCCCACCGTGGGAAAATCCTCGTCCCCCGTTCCCCTCGAAGATGCTTACCTCGAGGAGCGCTCATTGTCTCCTATAACTTCAACCCCCGGTGAGTCGTCCGGCGATGCCCTATATCTCATCGCGCTAATCATCTCGTCTTATCGCCAGACCATTGCCATGAAGACACCAGCTACGGCTCCCTCGATAACACCCCTGACCTCACCTTCGACAATCCCACCGATGTCTCTTACCCCGCCTCGTCGATGGATGAAAACGACTCCCCTGTCCTCACTGTGTTGAACGCGGCTGAACTCACGTGTGCGCGTACTGCCGGCATGCATCATCCCCACGATCATCTCGGCAGGGAGTCGGCCGATTGTGGCATCGTGGAAGAGCATCATGCTTCCCTCGGCCATGGCAGCACGTTCGAGCTCGAGCAACTCCCATCCCTTCGGAAGCACGTTATCTGGGACGAGGACGTTGTAGATGACCGGTCCGACGTAGCCTCAGACTCGGCCTCTATCATATCCCGGTCGGAGTCCATCTCTAGCGGGCTGCTCAACGCCATCGACGAGCTCCTCGAAGAGCTTTGCAGCGCACCCGAACGTCGTCCGGCCCTGCTCGACCGCAGGCCATCCTTTGAGACCCTCAGTCTCGTACAAGCTCGCGAGAAGCGTAATCGCAGAGAGGAGGTAAGCTTCAGGAAGTTCAGGCGCTTGTAAACAGATACTGATAACCAGCAGTATACCAGACTGCGGCGTTCGCTCGAAGCGGAGGACCTCGATGTCCAGTACGAGCGCATGTGTGTACGCCGCCCAACCGTCGCAGGCTACTACTATCAGCGGGCCTCGTACCATCTGCTGCCAGTGGCTACACCCTTCCCACCTCACCCTGACTCGCGCCGCTTGCCCAAGTCAATGAAGGCCTCATATAAGTGTGGACTCCCCGGCCTCGAAAATGATCTCCCGCCCGAGTATACGCCCTCTCCGGACAACTCTCTTCCGCCTGCATACGCGGTTACCGAGGAGATGGTCAAACGGGTGAAGGCCCTGGCACCTGCTTCTGCGGGACCCAACGCCATATCGATGACTCAATTCTTCGAATTGCTGGACATATTACAAGCCGGGAAGCCCCTACCCATCTTCGCAATCGGCACCTGCGAGGTCCTCCACCAGCCAAGGACGAAACGCGTCGCGAATTGGCGCAATATCTACCTGGAGGCCGGCTGCGATGGCACCCCTCCGGCCAAACGCGCCACCGACGTGCTCGACCGCGCCGCCGCGTTCAATTGCATCGTTCCTCTCAGAGTCGTTGGGATTTACGACGTCGGCAAGCCGATCGACGAGCAGGACATGCTGCATCGCCCAGTCTTCAATATGGCGTTCAGGATGCAGCCCGCCGAGTACCAAGCGACGGGGATGGTCTTGGCTGGAACGTACCTAGCAAACGCTGAGCAGATCGTACGGCGGGCAGCGCAGAGGGATCAGGACGCGGATGAGGCGCCTGCGCAGCTTCTGTCGATCGAAGAGCTGCAGCGCAAGCTGTTGCCTGAGCAATGGAGGCCGCCATCTTGCGTCCCCAGCGAGCTCATCGACCCTGATACAGGCTGCATCATGGACCCAGGATCTACCCCCACCCCCAGTCTCCCTGCGCTCCCTCTCGTCGAGCCCGCGGCTCCTCTGCCAGTACACTATTACACTCCTCCACCGTCCATCGAGCCGCCTGTTCATTGGATCGGAACGCAACTACTATCGTCCTTGGACGACTGTTAGTCAAGCGGTCAGTCTCATCTACCAGTATTCTCCGAATGTACTTGTGCTTCAGTTTCTTCTCCCTTTCTGTGTACTCTTCCTACCTCTTAGGTACAATGCATCGACGTCACTCGATGCTGTTGGGCCCCCTATCGTACGTCTCGTCACCTGTTATCTTGTACTTATATTTCCTGCCGTCTCTCGAATTGATTGTCCTTTCGGCAGGCTGCGGCTGAGGTCGATAGACCCCAAGCGCGCCTCGCCACAGATCTACTCCTAGTGCGTGTGATGCCAGCGAACTAAGACCATCATACCGGCTGTCCTACGGCGGCAGAAGCAGACATGGCGCCCATAGCGCGGCGATTGCGCCCTCCCCGCTTCACCTCTCGCTACCATGTCTCAAGACAGCTCTCTTCCAGACTACAACCAAGCTAACACTTTGGGTGGAGGTTATGGACCCGAAGCGCACCCCATTGTTGTCACTGTCCGTTCGCCACCACAGTTGCAGGACTCCTCCGCCTCTCGCTCGGCGTCTACGTCCACCATGCCTCCGAGTCTGGAAAGTGCCAGCGAGCACCTTATAGCGGGCCTGTGCGAAGGCATACGAGCGCTTGTCGAAAGTGCGCGAGCTCCACTGGCACTGACAGGGCCACTCGTCATCGAGCACAGAGAGCGGCGGGTTGCGCTTGGGAGGAAGCGTATGGAAAGCATGAGCGGAAGGGTGCGTTCGAGTGATATCCAGCGCGAATTTGGGTATTTGTTGAGCATGATGGGTCCCTTACAGAACGCTGCGCTCTATCTGAAGTCGAAGTTCGGGCTACTGGCAGCGACTGCGCCAGTACGGATTGAGGCGGCCTTCCAACGCGAGCAGGATGGGGCGCTGGAATGGATGGAGGTGGACATGGATGCGTGGGAGGAGCTGGTGCCGCATATGCATCGACTGATCATACGGTCGTGAAAATAGGCACAACACAGACCATTCAGGAGGGATGGAAAGACAGTTTGGAACAGTGCATAAATATACTGATGAACAATGAAAGAATGGATGCTCGCCCGCGCTCACGCGAGCTCTGACCTAGTCATCTCAACCGTCTCCTCGGGCTGGCCGATGACCAGACGGAAGTCGCGCTCCTTGTCGTACTCAAACCTATGCAAACAATCAGCATGTTTCCTCAGTCACCCTGCACCTGCCCACTCACCAACAAGTAGCCACAAAATCCGGGAACTTGCTCGTATCCGCCTC